>OZ021731.1:8371004-8683504 GCA_963978545.1 Linyphia triangularis
ATTGCCAACTTGACTTCCTTTTAGTAGATGCAAGTAGACCGTCGCCAGATATCTAAATCGTCTGCAACCTTCTTAATTGATAATTAAAGAGTGAGAGTTACCAAATTAAATAAAAATGCTCATTATTTGGCAAGTTATGGCTCATTTGGCAATTGGATTTAGTTCAACTTATTAAAAGTCGATTTTTGACCAGTTTCGGGCATTTTTGCCACGGCAGACCAGTGGATTCGTAATCTATTAACTTTTCTCTAATTTCTGTAAGAAAATCAGAATGATGTTCGATGGGGTCCAAAAATTGCAGTCGCCTCTCGGACTATTACACATTATTAAAACAAGTACGGATACTAAGCATGCGTAATTTTGTTGCAGAGTATGAGTGAGTGATTAAACATTACTACCAGATGGAGATGTTTTACAAATAGTGGTAATGAGAGGACACTTTCCACCTTTTTTTTTTTTATTATTCAATTCTAAATGTTTAGAAAAGATCATAAACATAAAAATTTCTGAGTCACTTGATCTGAAACATCTCGACTTGATACGCAGCAGAGGAAACCAATTTTTCAAGTTTCTAGTAAATCGCGCCAACCGAAACGGCGCGAAATTATCTAAAAAACTAGCTCCAACTATTTGGCAGAAACCTCACGATAACCATAGAAACAGAAGGATGTTTTGACGTCACGGCTAAGATGTAGCGTTTTGATCGGACTACAAACGGATGAGGTTTTCGGGCATTTTCTTTCCCTAATATTTAGATAACTAATTTTTTTAAAGAACGTTTGTTTGAATATTTGGAATCAGAAAGAAAGTCTTCATAAATATAAACTAATTTCACTTGTTTTTAAAAAGTGCAGGTATTGTTCATTATAGATAAGAGTGTTCTAAAGCTTCTCTTTTCGACAGTTCCGGTTTTACCGAAAATGGTTCAAAGATTTTACGAAGTATTATTTGTATGTTCATACTGAATTCATTTACAGGACAGCCACGAGTATTGTCTTTTGTTTTTATGGTGTTTATTTTGTAGTAATTAATCAGGATGTTCAGTGAAAAGAGATGTTTGTTTCGAGAGAGAACGAATATTCGGCGCATTATAGCCCTCGTGTTGCTGACGGCGCCAGATAATCTACAAACAACCAATCAACCAACCAACCTGGTTAAAGAGTTTTGCACTAATTACGATAATTGTTATTGTTGTTTCTAATCTCCAACCCAGTCTGACGGATTCAGACCAGGTCATAGGAATCCGTTGACATCCATAAAGTCTATGACGAGAAGGGGAGAAGAATAAATTTCTTCCCAAAAGAGACCCAAACATTCCAGGATGTGTTCAGCTGAGGCCTGGTGTAGGTGGCACTATGGGCAAAGAGTGTAATTTTTCTTGCCTTTAGAGAAGATTGGACATTTAAGATGTCAGCTGGCTAGACACGAGAATCTGGTGGATGATGATTTTTTGTCGCATGTGAGGGCTAAAGGAAGACCTTGAGAGGACACTTTCCACCTTTTTTTTTTTATTATTCAATTCTAAATGTTTAGAAAAGATCATAAACATAAAAATTTCTGAGTCACTTGATCTGAAACATCTCGACTTGATACGCAGCAGAGGAAACCAATTTTTCAAGTTTCTAGTAAATCGCGCCAACCGAAACGGCGCGAAATTATCTAAATAACTAGCTCCAACTATTTGGCAGAAACCTCACGATAACCATAGAAACAGAAGGAGGTTTTGACGTCACGGCTAAGATGTAGCGTTTTGATCGGACTACAAACGGATGAGGTTTTTGGGCATTTTCTTTCCCTAATATTTAGATAACTAATTTTTTTTAAAGAACGTTTGTTTGAATATTTGGAATCAGAAAGAAATTCTTCATAAATATAAACTAATTTCACTTGTTTTTAAAAAGTGCAGGTATTGTTCATTATAGATAAGAGTGTTCTAAAGCTTCTCTTTTCGACAGTTCCGGTTTTACCGAAAATGGTTCAAAGATTTTACGAAGTATTATTTGTATGTTCATACTGAATTCATTTACAGCACAACCACGAGTATTGTCTTTTGTTTTTATGGTGTTTATTTTGTAGTAATTAATCAGGATGTTCAGTGAAAAGAGATGTTTGTTTCGAGAGAGAACGAATATTCGGCGCATTATAGCCCTCGTGTTGCTGACGGCGCCAGATAATCTACAAACAACCAATCAACCAACCAACCTGGTTAAAGAGTTTTGCACTAATTACGATCATTGTTATTGTTGTTTCTAATCTCCAACCCAGTCTGACGGATTCAGACCAGGTCATAGGAATCCGTTGACATCCATAAAGTCTATGACGAGAAGGGGAGAAGAATAAATTTCCTCCCAAAAGAGACCCAAACATTCCAGGATGTGTTCAGCTGAGGCCTGGTGTAGGTGGCACTATGGGCAAAGAGTGTAATTTTTCTTGCCTTTAGAGAAGATTAGACATTTAAGATGTCAGCTGGCTAGACACGAGAATCTGGTGGATGATGATTTTCTGTCGCATGTGAGGGCTAAAGGAAGACCTTAGTACCTCTCTACAAACAACCAATCAACCAACCAACCTGGTTAAAGAGTTTTGCACTAATTACGATAATTGTTATTGTTGTTTCTAATCTCCAACCCAGTCTGACGGATTCAGACCAGGTCATAGGAATCCGTTGACATCCATAAAGTCTATGACGAGAAGGGGAGAAGAATAAATTTCCTCCCAAATGAGACCCAAACATTCCAGGATGTGTTCAGCTGAGGCCTGGTGTAGGTGGCACTATGGGCAAAGAGTGTAATTTTTCTTGCCTTTAGAGAAGATTGGACATTTAAGATGTCAGCTGGCTAGACACGAGAATCTGGTGGATGATGATTTTCTGTCGCATGTGAGGGCTAAAGGAAGACCTTAGTACCTCTCTACAAACAACCAATCAACCAACCAACCTGGTTAAAGAGTTTTGCACTAATTACGATAATTGTTATTGTTGTTTCTAATCTCCAACCCAGTCTGACGGATTCAGACCAGGTCATAGGAATCCGTTGACATCCATAAAGTCTATGACGAGAAGGGGAGAAGAATAAATTTCCTCCCAAAAGAGACCCAAACATTCCAGGATGTGTTCAGCTGAGGCCTGGTGTAGGTGGCACTATGGGCAAAGAGTGTAATTTTTCTTGCCTTTAGAGAAGATTGGACATTTAAGATGTCAGCTGGCTAGACACGAGAATCTGGTGGATGATGATTTTCTGTCGCATGTGAGGGCTAAAGGAAGACCTTAGTACCTCTCTACCAGTAGTGGGAGAGGGGGGGGGTCCAGCCCAATCTTCATATTTCGGGATTTAATCCGAGGGTATAGTTAAAGGTAAGAGAGCTCTGAAGAAGAAGGGGTAGGGTTGTTGCAACCCACCTTTGCGAGTTTGTCTGCCGATTCGTTTCCGTAGAGATCCACATGGGAAGGGGTCCATTCGAGGTGGATATATCATGTTGAAGGAAAATTATGGTAATAAAATAGGTTAGTAATTATTTAAGTTTTGACGCCAAAACAGGAACTTTACTTGCAGTTATTAAGGGAGTACTTGGCCCGACATACTTCCAGACCTTTCATAATGGAACTTGAAGGCTTGGATTGGATGCTTAATATAGAATTTGAAAAACCTTATTTTTAAGTGAAATTGATGCTTATTACTTACGCATTTTTAAAGGAAACGCTAGGCAGTTAAGAGTTCTGAGGCGCTAATTCAAAACTTTTGTATTAGTGTGTCGTGCCGACTGAGTTCATTTTTCCCGGATTGTACCGAGAAATGTTAGCGAATAATCTATTTGAACCTGGACAGTGGCGGGAATTTTAACTAGTCACAATTTAAGGGGGGTCTGGGACTCAAAATGTTTAAAATTCTCATTTTTTTTTTTTTATTATTGTAAAAAATAATACAAATTTGTTTAAACAAAATGGTATATAAATTTTGTTTCTATATTTAGTAAAACTTGAAATACTTAAGTTTTTGTTACTTTACAACTGTATTTCAGACATGCTATTTTGAAACTTTGAAACTGTTTCTCTCGGTGACGGCTTTTTATCCCTTTTTTTAGTTGAAATTGATATAACTTAAAAGCTACTTCTTATATATCTATGAAACTTTTCACAATTATTTTTCATATATATTTCTTTAATTTGTCTTCAGGAATCATGTTTTTTTATTTAACTTTTTTTAACCTTTTAGCTGTTCAGTTATTTAGATGATTTGGGTACCTAAATTGTTCACTTTTTTTATTGCAAAAAACAAATGTTTAATACAAAATAAAATATACTTAGCAGTTAAAAATTAATATTTTTAATTATATACATAAAAATTTTAAGGTTTTGTGGCGGCTGCCACTCAGCGTGGCAGTGGTAAAGTTCGCATCCAGTGGAGCATTATTTTCTAAAAATTAAAAAAAAAAATCAATTTAATTATTTTCTAAATAAATAAATAAACAAAAATGAATACCTATTAGTAGTTCAGTTTTGTATATAACTATAATATCTATATATAATTTTGTAATATCTATATAACGTTTACGGGATGCCATTTTGCAACAAAAAAATGCCGCGCACTTTGACTTTGACCTTTGGCCTCTACCCTTTGGCATCTAACCTTTGAAACTTGCAGTATAGTGCTGCCATCTATTGCATTGAGCGCAAATAAATTCCTCCCGAGATATATTCGGGTATAACAACACGAAGCAATCAAAAAAAAAAAATTACCCCGAGTAATACTCGGGCGTGACATTTTGGAACACCAGTGCTGTGCCCGAGATTACCTCGGGCAGAACAGTTAAAAGGTTAAAAAAGCTTTTGGAGCTTAACATACTGTGGATTTTTTACAATTTTTGCACAACATATTATTTTTAATTTAAAAAAAAAAAATGTTTTTTTAAATTTGAAAATTAAAAATAGTTTTTAAAGTTTCAAAGCATCATACATTACTCCATAAAAAATTTCAGAAAAATGATTCTAAAAATAAAGATTTTAGAATGTTGAGTCCCAGACCCTCCTTAAAAGAAAAATAAGAAACATAAACAAGTTAAGTTAAACCCCGTTAACGCGAAATCGCTTAACATGAAATCGAATTCAATGAATCGAAGTAAAAGTAATTCTCCGTACATTAACTTAACGTTAATTTATTCGTTTAATACTAAATTCGGTTAAGGTATACATATACATTAGGAATCTCGAAATTTGACTCAAGTCCGCGTTTTTGTTTTTTGGTTTTAAAATATTCCCGAATTCATTACCATTAAAATGATACCATTTTCTTACTGAAACTCAAATTACTTTTTAAATTACAGTAGGTTTTGTGAACCTGTTTTGTATCACGCTCATTAGTGTAGTAAACTTTAAACGCGTTTTCTGAAGAATGACATTTTGGTGTTATACGACTTTACGCCAACGGTCATAACTTCACAATAAATTATCCAATTTACAAAATTCTAATTTTGTTTTGTCGACAATAGTTGTGAATGTGTTTTCTATGGAGCATCTAATATATATTGGTATGAACAATTTTTGTATGCATATTGTAATCTTAATTTTTTGTTAAAAACTATGTATTTTTAAAAACTTTTTATTTAAAAACTTGTAATTAAACAAATATTGAAGAAAAATTCAAAATTCTCCATAGGAACATGAGTCAATAATATATCTTTTATTTGCAATAAAAATCATACCTCTAAGTTAATTACAAGTTTATTTATGTATGTTCTAATAATGTCCTAATTAGTCACTTTAATTGCAATTAGCTGATTAAAAAATTGACGGAAAAAGAAATTTTATACATAAAAAGGCATTATTTTTAATTCTGATATACTTCCAAAAGTTTGAAATTATAACCTAAAAATTAAAGGAAATCTTCTCAATTGTATATGTATACCTTAACGCTAACAATTTCGGCGGCCCCATCGACTTCGTGTCAACGGGGTTCCGAGTATGTTACTACGCTGCATATAGGGTAATATAAAGGAGAAACCGCATTTACAGAAAAGGCTTCTCGTGAAATGAAATCGTTATTGAATTGGACGGTGATAAATACAAAAACCATTTCGATTTTTTTCACTTTAATATATTCTCGAATTTGACAGATTGAAAATGGTACTATGTTCTTTATATTCAAAATACTTTTTAAAATACATTAACTTTTATGAAGGTAAACAATGTTATACCACACATTTTAATTTCAATTTGTGAACTTTTTTTTAAAGGGGAAGATTTTTTTTCAAGAGAGAACAACCAATAAAAAAAAAAAAAAAAAAAAAAAAAAATTGCTCTTAAAGTGTATTATTCAGGGTAGGGAGCTTGCTAGAATCTAATACACGTACGCAATAATTAGTGTTTAACCTAATTTTGAATTTTGGTGTTTTTTATAAAAAGTAGGAAAATTTAAATACTTTAAAAAAAGTCTTTGAAAAAAAGTTATTTAAGTTATACTTGAAATTCTAAATTGTTCCCTGTAATAAATCATTTTGTTTCATTTTCAATTAAAATTAAAAAATAAATTACAAATTGAGTTATGACTAATGCAATTAGACCCTGATTAGGTAATTAATTTTTAATTAATGAAATATAATTATGAGTTGAAATACAAATGTCTTTATCACAGAGTTCTCTTCTCTTGAAAAAAGCTCATCAATGACTATGCCTCCTCTGTTTCCCTTACAAGAAAGGATAATGTAATATTTCTCAAAAACAAATCGATAATTTTGTCATTGTTTTATGTGTGTTATTTTTTGTCAAAGTCAGTAATCGCCAGCTAAATATTTCCAAATTGTAATTTTTAAACTAAATTTTTTTAAAACTAAAGCAACATCAGTTTTTTGTTAAAATTAATGACTACAAAAAATAACACGTTGTGCGTATGATCGTACAACTGCGTTGCACAATCGCGATTTCGTGTATCAGATTGGAAATATACCACTCTGCTGTGGAATAAATGCTTACTAAAAACATTAACAGCTTACTTAAACTAACTATTAAGACTATGCCATTCGATGACACCACGTTGGTGTCCCGCGAAATTATTGGGCAAATACCGACGACACCTCAAAAACTATCGGGAAAAGACCGGCAACACTATTGAAACTATCGGGCAAATGACGGAGAAGTAAAACTTGACGATTTATGATATTCCGAAAAAAACGCCGGCTGTTGACATAGGCGAAATCATCTGAGCTTTTAAATAAGTCTTATTTGCGCAAAAAAAATAATAATAATAATAATAATAATAATAATAATAATAATAATAATAATAGTAATAGTAATAGTAATAGTAATAATAATAATAATAATAATAATAATAATAATAATAATAATTTGATTAGAAGTGCGGAGAACATAGTGTTAATGTATGTTTTCCATAAATTCACGCATGAGTTTACCTTGTTTTCTCTATTTTGTGCAAGAAGGTATGGTAAAAAGACGGCGAAATGCACTTAATTGAGGAACGTACGAAATTACATTTGGAAATTGTGGGACGGCGGCCCCTTACAATCCACTTACTAACAATGCCTAATAATGATGCACGCGGTATCAGCAGCCATTCAATGACATCACTCATTCATTGGTCTGTGCGAGGCACATTTCAACATGGATAAGCGTAGAATACATGCATGAGTAACTGGTGATTTCGAAGGGGATGATCCGTATATTGCATTCCTATTGAAAATAAACTAAAATTTTGCATTTCTTCAGAAAAGGATGCTATTTTCAAAGACAAAGAGCAGCCCGTCGAAAAACGGCTAGGAGGATCTCTGATTTTATAAAATGTTGGATTATTTTTTAAATGTTCACCATGATGTGACGATGCGTGAATTCACGCTTAAGGTTAATTCTATGGAGTGAAATTGATTTCCAATGCGTGTTCACGCTGATTTCACTCATTTTGGCGAACTATGGTCAATGTAATACTTAACTCAGAGAATATCGCCAAAAAATGGCTATTTTTCAAAAAAAATAATCAAAATGTTTAAGGGGACATGGTACCCAAAAAATGACGAAAATGTCAAGTTTCCAATTTTTATCCCATAATGGGGAGAATATCTTTCTGAATAGTTGTGAAAAAATTTCTACTAGTATCTTTGATAGATGAAAAGTTATAATGTATTTTCTAAGCCCTCTCACACTACCAAAGATGAAGAAAAAATCTTTAACACTGTTTTTCTCAGTTTGAGTGTTGTTTAAATCCCTAAGGCTTTTTTCTAAATTTAGTTAGGATTTGGACATTTTTAGAGTGTATTTATATATATATGATAAACAAAAGTTAGAATGGAATAAGGTTTGCCATGTTTAGTTTTTTTTTTTTTTTTCAAATTGAAAAGTTGAAACTTGGAAAAACGGGATTTTTCTGCCGTTTTTAGTGCAAAAACATATAAAACCTTTTCCATGGCTTGCTTCTTTGAATCCATACTAACTATTGTTAACAATTATAAAACGAATATATTGAAAATTCACATTCAATTTTCAACGAATACTTAAAATTGTGGAAGGAGTAGCATTTCGAAAAAAGTTTGAAAAAATTTAAATAAATTCAATTAATCAAAAATTATTTATTCAAAATATTTTTTGTAGGTTAAGTTATGTTTATTTAACATCAACACAATGTAAAATTACTATTATTTAAATTTAAGTGATGCAATTTCTGAAAATAAATTTTTGTGTACCATGTCCCCTTAAATAAAAACGGTAAAAATTTAACCAATCCATGGCAAATTTAAATGAAGTGGACCAGTATTGAGTGCAATTGAAAAGTTAAGTTAATTGATACTGGAACTCTAAACTGAAACCCCCAATAACAACTTTTTTATAATGCGCTTCTCTTACTTATTGAATATTTGTCATTCTCTTTTAAGAGGATATCCTTGTAAGGATGATTTCCTATACTCGCTATGTCACAATCTCCTAGCACAATGCATTTAGAAAGTACTTTCTATAAAACCTTGAAATTTGGTGAGTAGGTACGAAACTATCACTTAATGAAATGACATCAATTAAAAACTTGGTAATAGCGTCTAATATATTTTATTTCATATTTTAAATCCTTATGTCAATGTATATGCGCCGACCAAACGGTATAGTGGTTAGCGTGCTAGCTTCTAGACCGCGAGGTTGCGGGTTCGAGTCCCGTGTTGGCATGGGTGTTTGTAAATGTATGTTGGCTTGTCTAATGACGAATGTTTCGGCGCATTATAGCCCTCGTGTTGCTGACGGTTGCCAGATAATCTGAATACAACCAACCAACCAATGTATATGCAGTGACTTACCCTACAATAGCCTTTCGCTATTTTAATTTTCATTTATAATAGATAGAAATTAACACGTTGAGTGCCACGTCAGCCATTGGTGGCTGACAGTGTAAAATATGATATTGTTGTATGGGTGGGTTGGAAAGGCTTGAAGCCAAAGCAGATTAAAGCTTGGAGAAATTTATTCCGATATAACTCTTTACAGATTCTTTTACTACTCCAGAACTTCCCGTTCTAATAGACTCAATACAGCTCTTTACATAACAATGGAGCACAAACAGCAGTTAAAAACTAGATACACAATTGCTAAAATCAAAGCACAAGACAATGCAATACAGTTCACTTTCGGAACTACTCTGAATGCTCTCTGACAGACAACTAACTCAACTCTCTATTGGCCTTATATAGGAAAGCTTCCTTCGCAAATCTTCTGGAGATAGAAATTTGGAGAATTTTCCAGATCGCAGTCGAAAAGACCTATACAGGTACATGGGGATCGAAAGTGTCGCCAAATGGTCGCCAAGTTTGGTGACATTTGACTATTTCTCGCCAATTTGGTGAACAAAATTAGTCACCAAAACCGTCTCCAACTTGGCGAGATTGCCATTAACCATAATGTTAAATGACCTTCTCTTGTAAAACTCGTTTTCCAGCATTGTCCCTGTAAAACTCGTTTTCAAACATTAAGAGACGCATTGCAGGAAAGCGAAGTAAAGACAAACTCTTGCACAGCCTTATGCGAAGTGTAAATAAATTTTCCTCTTTACATAATTAATACTACGAAATATTTACAAATATACAGAAATTCGTAACAATATAAAATTAAAAGAACTACATTGTCTTAAGTAATTACTTAAAATTTACTTAATGTTTATTTATTACAGGATTATATCATTAAAATGTTGAGTGCCAAGTCAGCCATCAGTGGTAGACACTGAACTTTCCGTTTAGGTCGTGTCAACTATCGGTGGCTGACAGTAAGTGTTGTTTTCCCACACCTACAATTTGACATAGTGCCTTTCTTAGTACTTTCTAAAGTGCAGTAAGTCTTAAGTTTTTGTAATACTACTGATATTTCAATAGTATATTTAATAATATTTAAATCTATGTCCAAAATGTCCTTGTGAAAAATTGCCTACCCAAAAATTTAAAAAAATTACATTGTTTTATGCAATTACGCAAAAATTATTTAATTTTTATTTATTACAGGATAGTATCATTAAGACGTTGAGCGCCGCGTCAGCCATCATGGTGGCTGACAGTACGCTGTTTTTTTTCCCATACCTATAATTTGACATAGTGCCTTTCTTAGTACTTTCTAAAGTGCAGTAAGTCTTAAGTTTTTGTAATACTACTGATATTTTAATAGTATATTTAATAATATTTAAATCTATGTCCAAAATGTCCTTGTGAAAAATTGCTTACCCAAGAATTTAAAAAAATTACATTGTTTTATGCAATTACGCAAAAATTATTTAATTTTTATTTATTACAGGATAGTATCATTAAGACGTTGAACGCCGCGTCAGCCATCATGGTGGTTGACAGTACGCTGTTGATTTTCCCTACTGATATTTTAATAGTATATTTAATAATATTTAAATCTATGTCCAAAATGTCCTTGTGAAAAATTGCTTACCCAAGAATTTAAAAAAATTACATTGTTTTATGCAATTACGCAAACATTATTTAATTTTTATTTATTACAGGATAGTATCATTAAGACGTTGAGCGCCGCGTCAGCCATCATGGTGGCTGACAGTACGCTGTTGTTTTTCCCATACCTATGATTTGACATAGTGCCTTTCTTAGTACTTTCTAAAGTGCAGTAAGTCTTAAGTTTTTGTAATACTACTGATATGTCAATAGTATATTTAATAATATTTAAATCTATGTCCAAAATGTCCTTGTGAAAAATTGCTTACCCAAGAATTTAAAAAAATTACATTGTTTTATGCAATTACGCAAAAATTATTTAATTTTTATTTATTACAGGATAGTATCATTAAGACGTTGAGCGCCGCGTCAGCCATCATGGTGGCTGACAGTACGCTGTTGTTTTTCCCATACCTATAATTTGACATAGTGCCTTTCTTAGTACTTTCTAAAGTGCAGTAAGTCTTAAGTTTTTGTAATACTACTGATATTTTAATAGTATATTTAATAATATTTAAATCTATGTCCAAAATGTCCTTGTGAAAAATTGCTTACCCAAGAATTTAAAAAAATTACATTGTTTTATGCAATTACGCAAAAATTATTTAATTTTTATTTTATACAGGATAGTATCATTGAGACGTTGAGCGCCGAGTCAGCCATCATGGTGGCTGACAGTACGCTGTTGTTTTTCCCATACCTATAATTTGACATAGTGCCTTTCTTAGTACTTTCTAAAGTGCAGTAAGTCTTAAGTTTTTGTAATACTACTGATATTTTAATAGTATATTTAATAATATTTAAATCTATGTCCAAAATGTCCTTGTGAAAAATTGCTTACCCAAGAATTTAAAAAAATTACATTGTTTTATGCAATTACGCAAAAATTATTTAATTTTTATTTATTACAGGATAGTATCATTAAGACGTTGAGCGCAGCGTCAGCCATCATGGTGGCTGACAGTACGCTGTTGTTTTTCCCACACCTATAATTTGACATAGTGCCTTTCTTAGTACTTTTTAAAGTGCAGGAATTCTTAGTTTTTGAAACGCTATTGATATTTCAATAGATAAAAATATTATTAAATATACTGTGTCCAAAATGTCCATGTAAAAAATTACCTAACATAAGTCCAAGGTCTGGCAAAGCTGTGTAAACGTGTGGAATTAATGTCTATAAGCATTTTATTCTAAACGTAAATATATTCTACTGCGATAAGGAACAATGGCCCTAATATATTTACACAGCTGTATCGAGTAAATTTCAATCTGTTAGTAGTGCGCTTCGCAATTCTATACTGCAATAACAGCGCTTCTAAGCAGTGCGCGTGGTTTGAAGGGAGATTAATTAAAAATTCGCGTTTTGCTCAACTTGTTAAATAAAAACGATTTATGGCATTTCAAGAGATCTTTTCTCTACTTATTCACCAAATTTCAAGATTTTATAAAAAGTAGTTTCTAAAAGCACTGGTCTGGAAAATTGTAGCATAGTGATAATAGGAAAAGATCCTTACTAAGACTTCCTCTGAAATGCCAATCACACTTTATGGTTATATGAATCAACCATTGAAAATTAAATTATTCTTTATATATAATTATAATAATCAATTACAAAAGTCAAAAACATTATTTCTAAATATTTACTTTCACCACACAACTAATTTTAAAATGATAACTCAAAAATATTTAAGGGGAGTTGATACGCTCTATACCAGTAATGTTAATTTGCATATTTAATGTACATTTCTCTCAGAAAGTATTTGACATAGAAGCCTAATTTTGTTTTAGTGTATTTAGCAGACACTTGTTATTCTACTGAAGTTAGCTTTTGATTGTGATTCATTTATTATTTTTTTCAATGAAATTTAGTTAGAGTCACTCAAATTTGTTAAAAATCACAAGATTTTTTTTTTTTTTTTTTTTTTTTTTTTTTTTTTTGCCAAAAAAAGTTTAAAAAAAAAAAAAAAAACTATTTTTAAAATAACAACAAAATCTCATTTCAGTATATACAAATACATAAAAGGAATATGTGTTAAAATTTTCAGGATGATAGTTTGCGCAGTCTCTGAGAAAAAGGTACATAAATAATGAAATATGTAGTTTTGAGAAAAAAAAACATTTTAAAGAAAACTTTACATTTACTAATAGAATTTTGTCTTCAAAAAATTACTAATAATACTTCTAGTTGATGTAATATTACAAATGAGGTATCCTTTTTCAGGAGATAATTTAAATTTTGATAAATAATAATAAACTAAAAATCCATTTTTTATAAATTTTTTTGAACCAACTCTCTTTCAACATTGAACTTACCTTTAAACTTCTAAGATGGTGCCTTTGGGAGCAGTAATTTGCCAGACGCTCAAAAGGCTTTATATGACCTTCTCATAAATTCAGCATTGAATAAGCAGTACGTGGGAGCATTACATAGGAGATTCTTTATTGATGCTTATCAATGCACAAGCTGTTGTGAAAATTGCCTCATCATTATTTTAAATTAACTCATTTTTAACAGAAATCGTGTTGTTGTGCAATGATTACAAGGTCAAAATATGATGGGTCAACTGACGAGTTAAACAACAGGAAAATAGTGTCACTGGAAATTGCTTAGGAACTTTGCGAATTCTTTTCAATTGAAAAGCAAACTGATAAATGCGATTACTCGCAAGTTGAATGTGCAAAATATTAGCGGTACTTTTTTGCACGTAAGCATCTAATAAGAAGGAAGTTCATGAAGAAATTGTTTCCCGTCATAGACGAAGATTTCGGAATTCGAAGTTGTTTCGTATGATAATTGATCCAGCACTATACCAATTAAGATATGATGCATACCAGCTTAAGGTAATAAAGACAAAACAAAATTCTGAACGATAGCTGTATTTTCAGTTCTGTAAGTCAGTGGTGGCTTGTGTTCAAAAATGTTAGTGCAACCGGAACAGTGACCCCCCCCCCCACCTCTTCTTCTACCCCCCTCTTCCCCCCCCCCCTCATTTTCCACATTCAAATATGAATGAAAATCTATAATCTTATTACGAATTTCTGTATACTTAAAAATATTTCGTAGTATTAATTATGTAAAAAGAAAAATTTATGTTCATTTCGCATAAGGCAGTGTAAGAATTCGTCTTTACTTCGCTTTCCTGCAATGCGTCTCTTAATGCTTGAAAACGAGTTTTACAGAGATAATGCTGAAAGATAAGTTTTACAAGGAGAAGACCATTTAACATTATAGTTAATGGCAATCTTGCCAAATTGGTGAGAAATCGTCAAATGTCGCCAAACTTGGCGACCATATGGAGACTTTTTCGGTTCCCATGTACCTGCATAGGGCTTTTTGACTGCGATCTGGAAAATTCTCCAAATTTCTATCTCTAGAAGATTCGCGAAGATTCGCCTTCCTATATAAGGCCAATAGAGAGTTAGTTGAGTTACTTAGTTAGTTGTCTCTCAGAGAGCATTCAGAGTAGTGAACTGTATTGCATTGTCTTGTGCGATGATTTTAGCAGTTGTGTATCTAGTTTTTAACTGCTGTTTGTGCTCCATTGTTGTGTAAAGAGCTGTATTGTGTCTATTATAACGGGAAGTTCTGGAGTTGTAAAAGAATCTGCGAAAAATTATATCGGAATAAATTTCTTCAACCTTTAATCTGCTTTGGCTTCAAGTCTTTCGAACCCATCCACGCAACAATCTTAATGATTCAAACTCAAAGTCTCCTTTCAATATTTACAAAGAGATATGAGGAAGAATAAATAATTTATTTTAACTAACTTATCCTCCTGAGACCCACAACTGTTTGAATCATGATTTATAGCTAATTTTTTTGTATATTATTCTTTTGGGTCTATGTAACGTACTTTTAAAGTTCAGAACTGATCCATGCACTTTAAATTCACTTAAACTAAACATGACTATTTCCTTAAGCTTGCAAAAATTCTGAAATTTAATTGTTCAGATGTGATATTTAATCATGAAAGGTTGCAAAACAGTTTCGTGAGGACGTGATACATAAAAATACTTTACAGTTAGTGCAAACAAATTTTGTTCGAGCTGAACATCCAGAGATCCGACAACGTGAGAAGAAAGTCTTAGTGTCCATTGCTGGCATTTGCTTCGCACCAATTTTTCGTGAAGCCTCTACTGGCAGAGGAACTGTTTTTTGCCGTTTCTTTACAGGCTCTACTTCGTCACAATCGGTGGAACTATCATCAACTGTAGAACTGAATTCGGCTATTTCATGCAAACAAAAATTATGCGCCCAAAATCCGACGTGCATTTAAATGTACGCGGGGTCTCAAGAGGTTATAACGGAGTTCCATGTTTCAAAATGGTACAATTACAAGTTTTAGTATTAAGGGGAGACAAGAGTCCCGGACAATCAAATCAGTCGTATTTTCATTCAATTTCAACGTGCTATAAATTATTTAAAATGCCATATTTTTAATTTACTAGGGGGCTCCGCCCCCTGCTCGCTGAAGCTCGCCAACCCCCTGGATTGCTTTGCAATCCCCTTGGCTCGCTTTGCTCGCCTTAAAGAGAAGCATTTAAAATATGCCCTAGCAAAAAGCTATTTCAGCTGCATGATGCCATGAAACTGAACCTTTTATTATTTATGAAGAGTCAGAATACTTGCCACGTCATTATTCTGTTGCTGTCGAGACGCGTTAAGCAGGGACAGTGTGGCAACGTAGTAGAAAGTTCTTGGAAAAGAACAAAAATAAACAGTTTTATACATATATAAAAAAGATCGGTTATTTCATTGAACAATTAAAATTTACGGGCTGGTTTTGTATGAAGCGCCAAAATAATTAAAGTTGCTTATCGAAATTTCTTAACGAAGCAATCATATGCTCACTTAATCTTTTTTGCGATACTTAGAAAATAAATAAAACAGTGAAAGGCCAATTATCCAGCATTCAATCAACAGGAATTTTTTGAAAATAAAATTTGGCGAGAAAATTAGCCATATTTCGCCAATAGTTTTTTTTTTAATTTTCATATGAGATTTTGAAGTTGAGTGGGTGGTTTTATTCGTTATTTTGATAGTTTTTAATTGATAATAGCTGAATTTGCACTGATTAAAGATGAGTATAGGTTCAGATTTACTGCACAACGCCTCTTAGCGATTTTTTTTTAAATTGACGATTTAGCGCTGAATGCAACCCGGCGACCTCCGGAACATGTTCCAGCAGATAACTTTTCCGAAAAGTCTGATTTATCCGGAATTCTAATCCAAAAGAAATGTACATATCTTGGATCTATTTATTCTTGCATCATCGTAACTATTAAATTAATACGTTTTAAATAGGCAATAATTTCTAACTGTAGATTGTAATAAGAAAAACAAAATATAGCGAATCCAAGTTGTTGCTGTTGCCAGATGTATTAGTCAAATTTCCAAAGATATATTGTGATTGGCTGGAAATTCGTGCATAAAGTGCATTTAGAAGATTGGTGATTGAAGTCGTTGCCATTCTTCTCACAGAAATACAGCCAAATTTGGACGTTACGCAAGAGAATTATATATATAGATTTTTTGACCCAGTGAATAATAGCATATTTGTTATAATTATAATTCTCATAATTTTATTCTAATTCTATGAAATACACTTGATATCAAGTATAGTTTCAATGAAACCTGTGTAAAAGCGAAATTGCCTATAACAATAATCCTGAGTGTAACAATATTTTTTTGGTCCCGGAATAATTGAACAAGTTTGAACCTGCCTACTGCAATAATAATTTTGTAAATGATCTTGTCTATAATCATTAGAAAAAACGACAGATTTTTTTATTTTGAAATGACACACAATCGCCTAATCTAACTGTGTAGGCTTTTGTTTCGGCATCATCAATTGTTTTAGATGTGCATTTGAACTAGTTAGATGGTCTTAAATATAAATGTCATTAACATTAGCTAGTAAAGAAAAAGAAAAAAAAACTAACAGTTTTTTACAAAATAAAAATATTCTTACATCTCCCTTTTATGTACAATAAGCATATCCAACATATTCATTCATTCACAGATTATTGTAGGTATATAAAAATTGGATGCACTAATTCTTAACGCTTTCGCTGCGTGAAATACTTCCTGCCAGACATCTTTAATCTTTACAAAAGAGCACGCTAAATGCTGCAAAAAATGCTTGTATATTTCGCATAAATATGGACATCTAACCCCATCTTACTAACCAAGAATTGAATAAACAAATAAACATCACAGAAAAGCCAAAAGGAAGCCATGAACGGGAAAAGAGCGGGTTGCACAGTTAAGTAGACGGTAAAAATGCATCCCTGCTGAAATCGTGCGATGCGCAAATTTGGCTACTTCTACGTTGGCAGCGGAAATCGCGGGATGCGTGCTTCTAGAAGGTTAAACTATTAGACAGAAATTTGTCTATATCAATATTTCTTCTAAGTCCTTACATTAATGTTAAATACACGTATTACTGTAATCAATCGGCAGAATGGAATTGACTGGTTGCTTTGACCTATCGATGTAAACTTTATATGCGTTTTTGGTACTTAAGGAGGACTTGGGAAAACGGAACTCTGTTATGTTCTTTGATTATTAGTTTCTTACATTAATGTTAAATACAGGTATTACTGTAATCAATCGGCAGAATGGAATTGACTGGTTGCTTTGACCTATCGACGTAAACTTTACATGCGTTTTTGGTACTTAAGGAGGACTTGGGAAAACAGAACTCTGCTATGTTCTTTGATTATTAGTTTCTTACATTAATGTTAAACACAGGTATTACTGTAATCAATCGGCAGAATGGAATTGACTGGTTGCTTTGACCTATCGACGTAAACTTTACATGCGTTTTTGGTACTTAAGGAGGACTTGGGAAAACGGAACTCTGCTATGTTCTTTGATTATTAGTTTCTTACATTAATGTTAAACACAGGTATTACTGTAATCAATCGGCAGAATGGAATTGACTGGTTGCTTTGACCTATCGATGTAAACTTTATATGCGTTTTTGGTATTTAAGGAGGACTTGGGAAAACGGAACTCTGCTATGTTCTTTGATTATTAGTTTATTGCATAATTTAAAGATATAGTGGGTAGGAAATGTTTTTGAACAGACAAAAAATTGTGCAAAACACCAACTATTTTACTGACTTCAAAATGTTTTTTTATTGGTAGGTATAGTTCTTAAGATTTCTATAAACATAAATTGAAGGCCTGAGAAGCAAAGGGGTCAAAGTGGCTTTTCTTAACATTGGAGAAAATACACTTTAAAATTCCTTATTTATATTAAATTCTATGAAAACTAATGATATCTTCATTCCAGAGGTTAGTATTTGAACAACAAATAATTTTCATACAAATTTAATAAAAATAATAAACTTTAAAATGTATTTTCGCAGAAGTTAAGAAAAGTCTCTTGGACCCCCTTTTCTTCTCAAGCCATTAGTTGCTGTAGTCAAATTCAATGTGAACTGGTCAAATTCTTCGAGTTACTCAAAGTTCGAGGTTTCGGAAGTCATTTTCTATTCAAGGCTTATTCTTGAGACAAAATGAAAACTTCCGAGATAAACAAATATTCGACTTATGAGACTTCGAGTTTTGGGGGGTTGACTGTAGTTTTGGTAAAATTAAGGTATACGTATAGGCTTCAAATCGCAAAAATCGGGGAAGATTTGTAAGGCCGTAAAAAACAAAAGCAAAATAAAAACAACACAAAAGAAGGAAACCCTATGATGGAGGAGCATACTAAAAAGGAAATATATAATAATTAGTATAATAATAACAACAGTTTTCCATATAAAAAATACTTTTTTAAAAGTTTTTCTCAGATCGTAGTTTTTTCTGTTTTGCATTTCATTCAAACAGTAATAACTCCAGTTTAAATAACATTTTTTGAAATTTGTTTTTTGCTATATAATCTGCATACATTGTTGAATGTTTTGATCATAAATACTAAATTGTTTGTAAATAAATATTTTTTTAATTGATTTTTAAAGAAAAGATTCCGTGTAAAAAAACTTGGATTTTTCTAATAGATTCAGTTAAAGCAAGATAACACAAAATATACACACTAAAAAATTCTGTTAATAGGGTCAAAACATAGAAAAGGGTATTACGCATTATTGAACACCAAAATTGTATCTGTGGGTGAATTAGAATTTTTGTCATTACCGTTCGAAATTAGTCTAATTAGTTGATTAAATGTTAATTAATTATTAAAATTGAAGAAATATTCAAAAAAAAAATTATTGGAAACAGTTTAATAAATAATGTACTTTTCAAGGTGCAAAGGTCTAATTTTTAAATTGAAAATTTAAAAGAAAATGTTGAAACCTATACGTATACCTTAAAATAAAAATAAAAACACTATGAAGGCTACTACATAAAGAGATATGAGATTTATTTTAAACATACGACGCAGATCTACATCCCTATGCATTTAAGGGTCCCAAGCTATGTAAGATAATCTAAATTTAAAATTCTTGCTCTCCAAGTTGAGGCTTGTAGACAAGGATCAACATCGTATTGTTGTGACCATTAGTATTCACGAGCTTACGATTTACAGATATCGTACAGTAACGATAGAATGAATCACTTTAATGGAAGCGGACAGTATTAAGTCTCGGTGACACTGACTTACGCGATCTTGCAGAAGATAGGAATAGCATTTCGGAAATGTAGTAGCATTCTTTGTAGGGGGGGGGGGGGGTGACGCATTCCGTTTGACACGATCCTTGTTGGTTGCATCATTCCTTGAAGAGGATTTTGAGTGTGTCGTGGAACTGTGACTCATGAGTGTGAAATGCCGACCAAACGGTATAGTGGTTAGGGTGCTGGCTTCTAGACCGCGAGGTTGCGGGTTCGAGTCCCGTGTTAGGCATGGGTGTTTGTAAATGTATGATGGCTTGTCTAATGACGAATGTTTCGGAGCATTATAGCCCTCGTGTTGCTGACGGCGCCAGATAATCTGAATACAACCAACCATGAGTGTGAAATTCCAGAGTCATAAAAATTACTCTATTTGTAGAAAAAATAACGTTAAGTCTTGTGAATGCTGGATTTAACTTTTTTGAAATCATCAAAAGTTCTATATGAGTTGTGTTTTTTTTAAATTAAAATGTAATTTAAAAAAAAAAAATTAAAAAAAAACGGAAACAGTGTTCTATGGTATTGTTTAAAGTAATGAGAAATTATTTACTGGAATTACGTTTTTATTTAAAAAGTACACACACACACACAAGTTGTATCGATAAGTTATATTACTGTCACTAAAATGATTTTTCTATATGTTTTTACTTGTTATAACAAGACATAAATTATAAAAGTAAATTTAATAAATGATAAATAAATTAAGATATAAATTATGTACAATTTTGAAACTGAAAATTCTCTTGTTTAGGTTGACAACATTTGATAACAAAAACCATACTAATAAGGATATTTTTTAATAACAAATATCGCCAAGTTGGCGAGTTAGGAGATAATTGTCAAGAAAATTCGTCACTGAATGTTTAAGCTTTAATACGATGTTTTTTATTTATAGCTATGCCAGTACTATCATCTTATGCACACTAGGTTATAAATGTCAAATAAACACATTTTTAGAGCATGGGCACGTGCGATCTTCAACTAGAAAATCTCATATATGTCATTAAATTTCAATAAAGTAAATTAACTGAAAATGACTTGTTTATATTTTAAAATATAGAGATGTATATAAATGAATATAAACAAACACAGGAATTTTTTGTCCTGATTTAAGTTTTTATCATTTAAGTTCCATAAAGGTTTTCGTAAAAAATTGCACATATGCATTAGGTGGATGCCTTTGAAAAATTTCTGTTTTTCAGCAATTGAAAAAAAAAGGTTCCATTGATTTTGATAAAAATCGCTGTGGTAATGCCTTTTAAGGAGCTCTAAACATCGCGAACTCCGAAATTTCCGTAGAAATGCGATGAAACGTAAAGTGGTCGAGAAACGATTTCAATTACAAGAAAGGGGATAGGACACTTTTTACAAAAATATTTCTAATAAATTATTTTCTGTTGATACAATATTGCAATTTTTATAATAACATCTTGAAACATTTTAACACGCTTAAAAAAATATAAATATGATGTTCATTATTTTTGTATTGAAAGAGCAAGACAAAATGTAACATCCTTCCCTCATGTGAGGGGAGGATGGGATATGTGTGTGAAAGTTAAAATACATGCATAATTTTCAAAAATATGATGAAAAAAGGACAGAAACAGTTTTCCCATTTGTACCTAAGATTAAATTTGTATTTTTGAATCTTTATTTTATCTCACATCATTTCAAGTTGTAAAAATAAATTGTCTTATTTGTTACGCAATTAAAAAAATTAATTATTCTGACTGTACAAACTAACAAATTTGCATAGTAAGCATAGTAATTAGGCTGTAGATATCATTGGGAGTCTCTCAAACTTGGTGTCTAATCCCGCCCTACTTGCAACATTTCAATGAATTAACTTATTATTAAAAACGTGCTAGTTAACAATAATGAAAAATATTGAAAACTTTTATTGAAACTATAGAAAGGTACTTACTTTTAGTTTTGAAAAATAGCTTTTTTGTTACTTAACCTCATAAAAACCTGCAACTAAAATGATTCTTAGCTAGAAATATGAAGCTATGGTGACTTTACCTAATGGAAGAATCAAAAATTAAAAAATAAATAAAAAAAAATATTTAGAAGTACTGCAGGTGTCTTATCCCTTCCTACTCTATCTAATATTTAATGAAAAATAAACCTCCAATTTCTCAGTATTGAAAGTTTTTTTTTTTTTTTTTTTTTTATATATATATATAATAATTATTGCCAAAAATTTCGCCAAACTGGTCAGTTTTTTCTAAATACTGAAAATTCTTAAATGAAATCGGTAATTTAGACAAATTCATAGCAACTTTAAATCCTACGATCAATTTTAAATGTACCTGAAATTAGTGCCATATTCCTCACCCTTAGTTTTAAATTGAATTTACATTTAAAAATTTCTTTTAGGGCCAAATTTATGACAAATGTTCCTCTCCTTTTAATATGCTCCCTTGCACTCTACTTTAATACGAGTATCTGCTTAGCCTTTGCCTCTTTACATGTTCCTTTGTTATCTTTTTATTCTTTTTAACTTTCTAATTCTCCTCTGGAAACTAAATGCGGTACAGTTGTGATGAGCAACCTCTCAAACAATAACTTTGGCAATATTGTTTGGTATTGGTTAATTCCGATGTGTAAAATTGTAAATCGGCCGTTGGATAATGATATTGGTAAATCTCGCTCAATGCTGGATAAATATGATGGAAATTTTGAAATGTTGATGCACTGTTTTAAAATTGAAATATTTCATTTAGAAGAAGAGGTAGAGAATAAAAATATGTTTTCTGATGTTTATTTCAAAAAAAACAAAAACAAAAAAAACTTTTAGATTTTGAAACGATTCTCGAAATTCAACCGGAATCGGACAATCTTCCGAAATCCCTGTACCTGGTGTGTGGAAGATTGTTGGCATTGGCCAATGTTATTGCGCAACCTGGATAAATTATCATCCATGCAGATGTACTTTACATTACACGTAACAAATCTATCCATAAGGAAATGAAAAAATTTTAAAACAGAGAATCTAAATTTTTCTAAACACTTTATGCAAAGTACAAGAATTAAAGTGTGATAAACTAATCTGTATCACATCCATTACTTTGAAACAAGCTCTAACGAAAACTAAATCAACGGTTTTGAATATTTCCCCATCTTACTAAAGTACAGACTTTTAGGTAAAAATTGTGTTAGAGCAATTCTTTTTGAGATTTCAACTCGTCAATTCATTGAAAAAAGTGTTTTAGTTTGATAATAATCTGCCGACCTCTGAATAAAATAGGTCGGACGGAAATGATGAACACGATTTTCAAGGTTTCAATATTTAGAAATCTTTTGGCATTTGCACATTTTTATGTTTAAACAAAATTTACAACATCCAGCGAATTCCAGTTATTACGATATTAGGATGATTATATTATCATATAGGATGTGTTCATGTTTTACTTTTTTTTCTGGAATCATTAAAATAAAAAAACTAAAAAAACTATTCTAATATGATTCACGAACCTTAAAACATGTGCCGAGACCAGAACTTTTTGAGTCATAGTCAGATTCTGAAACTGATCACGAGTTATATCATTTTAAATGATGATCCAGCATAAAAATGCATTGATTCCAACCGTTACCAAAAAAGGTATGGTTAACAAACAACGAAATTTTATTCAAGAGCAATTATCTACGTGATAATGCAAAATCAAACTATGTACAGGAATTTTTCTTCATTATATATGACATGAGTTGGTATATTAAACAATACAACTGAGTTCCACTATCCACTTCTTAGTTAGACACCACCTTCTTAACTAGACCGTCACTTAGAACAGCCTAAAAGTAAGTTAATACTTTCTCTTAGAGTTAGTTTTTTAAATTTAAGGAGTAATTCCTTTAGTGTTTAAAATAACCATTAAGTATTTCACAAAATCTTTCTTTTGTTGCCCATAGTGTGTCGAGTAAATCAAATTAATAACTATTTAATACATATTAAAATATAGTTTTCATATTTATAAGCTCATAATTTTAGTCAGCCGACCAAACGGTATAGTGGTTAGCGTGCTAGCTTCTAAACCGCGAGGTTGCGGGTTCGAGTCCCGTGTTTTGGCATGGGTGTTTGTAAATGTATGTTGGCCTGTCTAATGACGAATGTTTCGGCGCATTATAGCCCTCGTGTTGCTGACGGTGCCAGATAATCTGAAAACAACCAACCATAATTTTAGTCAGTGATTCAAGTATATTTTTCTTTAATTTAAAAAATATTTCATGCGTTATTTATTTGAAACAGAATTTTTATTTTTATTAAAAAGATTATTACCCAAGCAATTTAATCATTCTTAATCGTTTATATAGATTCAGCTAATGTAAATATTATTTCTCTGCTTTAATAATTTTAATTAAATTAACATGAGTAAAATTTTGTTTATGTGCACTTTATCTGGAGAAATTTTTCTTACAATGTGTTTATATGTATCTAAGCTAATCATATTAGAATATTACATACTAATCAGGTTAGGGACACAAATAATACTCATATTTCAAAGTTTATTGTGTGTTTTAAAATATTTCTAATTTTAACTGGATTTGGTACCCGTTTTCACAAAAAATAATAAAAATATCAATTTTAAATTTTTTGCGTGTTTATTTTCTTTGAAACCTTCTCCTTGTTCTAGCAAGTTTTGAGCTGATCCGATAATTGCAATTACAGAAAAACTATATTTTTATGGAGAATTTAGCTTTGCTGAAATGGCTCCTTTGATGTTTCGAACGCATTTTCTCAGTTCGTGACTTTTGAAATTCCCACCTTACTCAAAATGCTAAAACTTCAGCAAAAATGAATGAAATGACTTGAAATATTTTTTTTTTGTATCATTCTTAATATCTATTTAACAAAAACAGGCATCGAGTTTTGAATAAAATATAAACTTTTTTTTTTTACAAATTTAAACGCTTTTTTTTACTTATAGGGGCAGTAATTATCTTTTTTCTCGAAAACTATTTTACTTAATCAAAATCCGACGCCTAAAAAGTTATATTATATTACTAGGAAAATTTTCTCAAAAAATCAGGAAAAAACATTGAAAAATAAAAAAGAAGACAGAATTTGAAATTTTAAGAATTTTTTAACAAATATTAAAATTTTGAAAATTTAATGGACTATGTGAACTATGTGAAAAGCCTTCTTCTAAAGTTTTAATTCCACATGATCTTAGTGCTTTTTCGTATCACTTAATTACCACAAATTTTTTTGAGTGATTAATTTGTATTTTTTGCTAATCGAGGGATTTTATGTTCTGTTTCCAAGTATAACAAAAAGTTAATATAAACCATATGTAAAGTTAGCACCTTTTAACTCTAAGCTGACGGACTTCAATTTTTTTTTTTTTTATATTTATAAGTTTTATAAGTACACTAATTAAAAAGAATTTTTAAATAATTTTTTTTTTAAATAAATTTTTCTGAATACATGTTTCTGACATTAAAAAATATATTATAACTTTCATTAAAAGTTTCAGCCGACCAAACGGTATAGTGGTTAGCGTACTAACTTCTAGACCGAGAGGTTGCGGGTTCGAGTCCCGTGTTAGGCATGGGTGTTTGTAAATGTATGTTGGCTTGTCTAATGACGAATGTTTCGGCGCATTATAGCCCTCATATATTAAAAATATACTGTATTAAAAAGATACTGTAACATGTATTAAAAAATTTCTAAAACTGTTTTAAGCAGCAACAATATAATTTGCTCGAATTTTAAATTTTAAATCAGCTGAATATTCAACCCTTATCCTCTTGATTTCCTTTAAATTTGAAGTTCAAAATTACATGGATTTTTAATTTAATTTTATTTGAATTTTTAACTTTAAATTATTAAATAAATTATTAATTTATTACCATATTACCAGAAATAATATGGTGTGACAAGTAAATATGTTGATATTTCAAGGATTTAGCAATTTAAAATATAATTTCCTCGGAATTTTTAATTCGAATAATTTAAAATATTTACAATTGTTCAAAAAAAATAATTTCTTTTTGAAAAGCACATTTATTGCCTTAAGACATATATCTATCGAAAAATGATAACTAGAATTTAACTTCAATCTCTAAAATATTAAGTATAGTAAAAATTGTATCGTTAAATTAAATGTAGGAATGTATAGGAAAGCATGTATTTTTTATATTGCATGAAAATGTTCATTTTGACGGTTTTGACTCACTTACATTATCTTGAATCTTACTTAGTAGAATGTTATTCTAAATAAAATACTAATAATTGTTAAATTTTAAAGTTTTGCCTATTTACATTTTGTAAACTTTTTTCATATAAAATATGGACATAAATAATTTCTGAAATAGAGATTTGTATCAGGATTGAACATGTCAGGAATTATTTTCTCCTTTTTTTTTTGTTTAGTGTTAAATTATCTGAATTCTCAGTCAAAATTGACCAAAATTAAAAATATTTTTTCCGACATATTAATCTTATATTAACATATATTTTAATTTGCAATAAATGCTATTTTTAATTTTAATTTATCCGAATTTTTAATCTACAACTATTAAATTTATCTAAATGCGAAGCTTACATTATGCACATTCTTAATTTAAAATGTTTAAATTTGCGAATAAAAATTCCATTTGAAATTGTCCAAATATGTTGTTCGATTTTGCCTTAATTAATTACTTTAAATTGTATGAACGTTAATCTCCAATTTAATATTTGAATTGTTTTTACTTTTACCTTACCCAAATTTTCAAGTATAAATTATCCAAATTTTTGATTTCAAATTTATCATTGCAGATGAATCTGACATACATCGTACTCTTCATGGCTTTGATCTGTAGCTGCCTGGTAGCAGCTGATGATTCTGATAACAATCAACAATTCTGTGCTGAAGTTCCTGAAGAATTCATCAACGCCATCTCGCAGATTCACATGTTCCTCTCGATGATGTTTGGAAAGTGATGAAGAGAAATGTACATCTCATTGTTCAATTTGATATTTTATTGAGTTGTTATTAATGATTAATGAAATAAACTAACTCTGTGAATTCATTTGAGGGGTTGATTATTTTATTGATGGAAAATTTATCAATAATGAAATGCAATGAGAATTTTATACTGTTTTTGAATATGAAATCATCAAGATAGAAATAACAATTATATATCTACTAGCTGAATACATATGCTTCGATATGAAATTTTACCATGTGCAATATTTTAGCTAGCTGTGAGGCCTCGCGTTGCTGAAATCCGTCTTTGGTGTATTGGTCTCAGTTTTTGGCGCTTTGCTCGCAGGAAGGTTCATCACTACGGCAAATAGAGCTCGCTTCGCCCGCTTAAAAGTTCATTGACACATAAGCACAGGTGAACTTCACTCGTTGAAAGGTTTAATGCTATGCAAGCATAAGTTCGCTTCACTATCTATAATCAAATTCAATTAGATTTTAGTGAGGGGGACAAAAACTGGACTACGTAAAGCCTTAATATTAAAAGCCTATCCCCTGCCAAGAAACAAAAAAAAAATTAATAAATAATTCCCCGTTAATAAAATAATAGAACACTCCTTTAAGGTTATTTTAACACTTGTTCGTGAAAAGCAAAATTATAAGGCCTAAATTTATACTTATGTTGAAACTTTCAGAGCTCTAGGCCTATTAAAAGTTGCTTTTTGTGAAAATAATAATTAAAAAATTTGATTTAAAAATAAATTAAAATTTTAACATTCATATTTGTCAAAAGTTCAATTAGAAGGCCAAAACTACTTGTGTTGAAAATTTCAGATCTGTAGCCCTATTAGAAATGGTTGCCAGAAAATTCTGTTTTGGAAAATATTTACAATTAATTAATTAAAAAAGAAAATTAAAAAAAAATTAATTAAAAAAGAACTAAATAAAAATGTAATATTATGTTTTTCAAAAGTCCAATTAAAATACCAAAACTATTTATGTTGAAAATTTCAGAGCTGTGGCACTATTAGAAATCGTTTTGTAAAATATTAATTAATTAATTAATTAATTAATTAAAAAATTAATTAAAAAATTAATTAAAAAAGAACTAAATAAAAATTTAAAATTCTGTTTTTCGAAAGTCTAATTAGAAGGCTAAAACTACTTCTGCAGAAAATTTCAGAATTGTATCCCTATTTAATGTCCCTTCATAAAAAAAATACTAATTGTAAAAATTAATTAAAATAGAACTAATTAAAATTTTAACATTCTGTTTTCAATAGGCAAAATTATAAGGCTGAAACTACTTATGTTGAACATTTCAGAGCTCTACTCCAATTTTAAGTAGCTTTCTATAGATCCACAGATAGATACACAGACAGACAGACCGCTTGTTTTATTATTATAAATAACAATGCACACTAGCTTCAAACCTATTCACCAATAGTTTCAAGTGAGTTAATTTTCCATTTTTCTTCTCTAAGAGTAAGAAGACATAGTACCCTTCACATTTTTTTTTGCCTAAGCATTTAAATTTTTTTTTATATATATATTTGGAAGTATTACTAGGTAAAAACTAAATTTTATTTTTTTTAAAAAGTTCAAAGAGTGCTCTAAATTTTCAAAATTTTAAGATCTTTGAAAAAGTAATCGCATTTCAAATTTTGTCTTCTTTTCCATTTATCAATATTTTGTGCTGATTTAAAAAAAAAAAATGTTCCTAGTAATATTTTCCAACTTTTAGGCATCGGATTTAGAATAAATAAAATAGCTTGGAGAAAAGCAATAATTACTGTACCTATATGTAAGAAAAGCGTAAAAGACGGGGGTATTTTTCAACATTTAAATTTGTTCCATTCCATCCAGACGCATATTTTTTTTTTTTATTAAATATTAAAAAAAAAAAAAAAAAAAAAAAAAAAAAAGTTCGGAACTATTTTATAGAAAAGCATTTCTTTACATATGCATTTATAAGTTTGGAGGTCTTGATAACACTTGTAGGATTGCACGAAATTAACACGGAAGAGTTTTAAAAATGGACGGGAAAAGTACCTCCATAACAGATTTATAGGGAAAAAAATTCAGAAAAATATTTTTGAGTTCGAATCACAAATGATTGGTTTTAATTGAGACAAATTTTTGTACACTTGTCACTATAGATCTATTTATTTGATAAGCTTTCATTGTAGCTCAATGGGTAGTTCCCATCTTGCATGTATATAAATCGTATTGGGACATAAGTGTTCAATGGCAAGTTTTATAGCAAGCGTGCCGTGAAATTTTTCTAATTACCGAGATTTCTTTTCATAAATAAAATTAAATTGGCCGGATTTTTAATCCCTGTACGTCAAATTTAACAATAGAGGTTTTAGTCGTTAAATCTTGCCAAAGTATGGTAACCGGACCGGATTTACCCTAATGCAAATGATTTTATAAGTGTTTCTTTAACAATGGGACATTTCTAGAATTTTTTAAAAATAAGTGAAATTAGTTTATATTTAGAACGAATTTCTTTCTGATTCCAAATACTTAAACAAAAGTTCTTTAAAAAAATTAGTTATTTAAATATTAAAAGAAAATGCCTCAAAACCGAGCCAAAACCAGTCCGATCAAAACACTCAGCAAAATTCGTGACGTCAAGGGTTCTTACAGTTTCTATGGTTATCGTGAGGTTTCTGTCAAATAGTTGGCGTTGGTAGAGCATTGCCACATTCCGTACAGGTTGTCGTTATGTGCGAGAAACTTGCAAATCTGGGTTTCCGCTGCTGCATTTCAAGCCAAGATGTTTGCGAAGCCGTGACGTCACTTTCAATGCCAGCAGAATGAATCGTTTTCCCGCCAACGTCTAGCAAGGTAACTTTAATCGCAAATTTAAAAAAAAAGAAAAAGCGCATTGAGCAGAAATTTTGGTGTTTATGGACTTTTCGAAACATTTAGAATTAAATAAAAAAAAATAAAAAAATGCCGGAATTATCCATTCAACATGTTTTAAAATAAAATTTAATTTTCCAATTTGCGCAAACTGCGGTTTTAAACCTTGGACTTTGTGTAAGAGTCGCTTGTTGTCTAATTCACTGGATCATCATCTATTTTCGCTTAAGGAGGATTTACCCATTTTCCGTGGCTAGAATACCAGCTGATAAGTTGACTGGAATTAATCTAATCACTCCTATGAGGTGATTACAAAGCCACCTTTCAGTTCACACAGTGTCAGCAACTGGAATAATCCAGATATTAAGCGAGAATTATGCTACCAGTCACTAGTCACGAGGAAGCAAAGATGATGATGATAGTTGACAAGCCAGCAAAGATGATGATGATAGTTGACCAGCCAGCAAAGATAACAAAGAAAGTAAAAGGAATAAAGTGATGAGCACTTGTCAGTTCAAAATGCATCTAAAGAGACTAAGGAGTTGCTCGTACTAAAGTCGTACTGAGTTAATTCAGAACATGGCGGAGTTATAACGGTATAGTGGTTAGCGTGCTAGCTTCTAGACCTCGAGGTTGCGGGTTCGAGTCACGTGTTAGGCATGGATGTTTGTAAATGTATGTTGGCTTGTCTAATGACGAATGTTTCGGCGCATTATAGCCCTCCTGTTGCTCACGGTTCCAGATAATCTGAAAACAACCAACCAACCATGGCGGTGTTATATACTGAGAACATGTAAATTTTGATAAATTTCATGCATATTTGCATAAAATTCAGCAGATTGGTTGGTTGGTTGTTTTCAGATTATCTGGCACCGTGAGCAACACGAGGGGTATAATGCGCCGAAACATTCGTCATTAGACAAGCAAACATACATTTACAAACACCCATGCCTAACACGGGACACGAACCCGCAACCTCGCGGTTTAGAAGCTAGCACGCTAACCTACCATTGGTCAGCTAAAATTCATCAGAATAATAATGTTAAAAGTACTGTTATGAAATATACTGATGTAAAATTTATCAAGGAGGTAATGTGTTAAGTCCTTTTAAGAAGCAGTATTGAATCTAATCCCTGTTTAATTCCTACGGTCGACTCAGTATATGAAATGTAAATAAGCGTTGGGAAATTTAAAAAACTGAGACAATGGAAACTATTTCAAACTATTTCATTTTTAAGCAGAGATCATATTTCGGCACGAATAAAAGAGTATTGTTTGGACTAATATTGAATGTGTTGGTCAATTCTACACCTCAAAAGCAAGTTATCATACAAGTCATCTTTTAGGTAGAGCTATAAGGAGTTCACGACTTTTTCGCAATGAATTAACCCTTTGCACTCGTAATTATGCTTTAGAAAGTTAGCAAATAACTCGGAATTTTTTTTCATGTTCAATCGAGATGAATTTTTTTAGTGGAAATGTGTTCCAATTTAACTAGAAGGTTTACCATCCTTAAATCAAAAATTTAAATATATAGCCCCTGAATACACCCCTTGACCTAGGATGGGAATGTGGCCACATAATATTTTATTTTTCAAAGTGTCAAAATAGTTTATTGAAACTACTAAGAATACTGGACATCGTAATCTAGCATATCACTCGGATATGCCCTCTCAGGTGACATTAAATTTAATTAGTGGTCATGGAGAATTAACTTTTTCCATCATAACTTCTTGAGAAATACATGTTTCATTGAAGTTTTCTCTTGAAATGGCACAAGAAATTAAATCAAAGTATCGTAAAAGTACCAAGATGTATATAAAAAAACAACCATTTCAGCTGGGTTTTGTGTCAAAAGAGAGCGTGAGAAGTGTTGGTTCACAACGGTCCGAGCACTTTTCTGCGCCATTTGAAAGGAGCAATAAGGAGAGTTTGTCAATGGTTGGGTTTGTTGAAATTTACTGGCCCAAGGGAAACACTAGGGCTGAGCTGGTGGTAGCCGTCCAGAACGACGGTGTGCAAAAGGTTAAAAATCTAAGAAATGTAATAATATGAACAAACTATATAAATAATATTTAGGGGCGGAACGTAATGCCGGCACCTCCACCAAAGCAAATCAACTTAAAAATACTTCGAACAGAAATGTTTTGGTTAAGTTATCACAGTTTGCCCAATACAGATGCGATGTCCCCTGTACGGGGACATACGAGCGCAATGTTAAAACGAGTGATGTCCCCATACAGGGACATACGAGTGAAAAGGGTTAAGTGTTTCTGTTTGTAGAGTTAATATAATGATGATTAATGTGGATTTCATAAGCCATTCCCGTATTAGAATGAATATAATTATCTAGTTAGAAGAGATTAACACGTTGAGCGCCACGCGATGCTATACCGCAATACCAGCGCTACAATAACGATGGATTTATTTATTTATTTATTTATTTATTTATTTATTTATTTATTTATTTATTTATTTATTTATTTATTTATTTATTTATTTATTTATTTATTTATTTAGGCAGCTATTTGACTAAGAATTTTGATTAGTTAATTTTTCAAATTATCTAGGTATCAATTTAAAAAGGTATTTTTACTTCTTGAATACAAAAGTATGAGTATGTAGTAAAATGTGCATAAAAAATTTATGCTTAAAAAATAAGCCGACCAAACGGTATAGTGGTTAGCGTGCTAGCTTCTAGACTGCGAGGTTGCGAGTTCGAGTCCCGTGTTGGCATGGGTGTTTGTAAATGTATGTTGGCTTGTCTAATGACGAATGTTTCGGCGCATTATAGCCCTCGTGTTGCTGACGGCGCCAGATAATCTGAATACAACCAACCAACTTAAAAAATAAAGCTTCTAATATTGGCATTTCTTTTAAATCCAACCTACACTAAAAATAATTAAGCGTACCATATGTAGCTCGCTAGGGCTCTTTCTGCCATTTGCGGGTTACACAGAAGAAATGTTTTCATTCCAGGGGTGTTTTTCTTACAAAATTGTAGTTAATTAATAAAATTGTCCAAAAGGATGTGCGTTTACTATGTAGAAGTAAAAAATCCTGTTAGTGTTTCCTGGCACATATATTGCTATTAGTTTATAAATATTTTTCCAAATATACTCTCTAGCACTAGCACTTGCGTAAAAAGATGTTGATAGAAAACTAATTACATTCCGATAAATGTTACACCTGGTTGGTTGGTTGGTTGGTTTTTTTCAGATTATCTGGCGCCGTCAGCAACACGAGATGTTACACCTGGATTTTCTCCCATTCTAAACGCAAATATAGTAAGGGGCAGTTTAACTTTGTAATAACACTTGGAAAGCGTCAGATTACATGTCAAGATTTTAGATGCAGTTGAATTGTTTTCGTTCAATGATATTTTCTGGAAAGGAAGTGGTGAAAGAAAAAAATGGAAACAGCTGACGTTAGGTACATTCTTCGCGAGAAAATAAAGTGTTTACAATAAATTAACGTGTTTGTGCTTTGGATATAAAATTAAACGTAACTTCATTGTCTTTATTATTTATATGATTCATTTTTATTATTAAGCATGCTTTTGCTCCTAAGTTACTTAATAAAGTGCATATATGTTCCTAAATTAAGTTTTTAACATTTTAACATATCGCTCGATACATGGGCGCGCCCAGGAGGGTGCAAGAGGGTGCACATGCACCCCCTGGATCTTGAAGATTTTCAAAAAATGAGGGAAACGATGTAAATTCCAAGTTAAAGTCGTTTTTTTTATATCTACTTCCGTGATGATTTTCTGGTACTTATGTCTATGATTATTAGATGCTGATGAGTAGAAGTATTTATTCCTTTTATTGAATAATCATTTGCTGTGTAGTTCACAAAATTCTAGGAAATTGGTTTCTTTTTTAAGTTATCAGATATATTATCTTGAAATCTATTTTTAGAATTCAGTCGGTCCTATTTCATTACTGCCTTCGTGTTTCATTTTGATTTTTTTTTTTTTCTTTCTTTTTTCTTTTTCCTTATATCCGAAACTTGGAAGAAATAAAAAAATTTTACTCTTCTGGTATTTTTGCATATTCGAGTTCCTCTTCTAAACACTATCTCTTGAATGCCGTGAGATCTAGTTGGATGATAAAAAAAAAATCGTTAAAAATATATATTTTAATATTTTTACTATTTTGTATTTTTTTTCTTTGTATTTCTTTAACAGGGTTGCGCTTTCAAACATATATACCATGCATTTTAACTATTTTCAAAGAGTATAATTTATAATGCATAATTATTAATTATCATTTCTAAAAAAAATAATGATTTTAACAAAAATCTCGTCTTGCACCCCCTTGCAAATATTCCCGGGGGCGCCCATGGCTCGATATATTGCGCAATCGGATATATCGCGCATTTTGCATGTGTCCGGACAAGCGCGATATATCGAGGGGCTACTATGACTATGATTGACTGTTATATCTTAAATGGTTGACTATTCCAATATCTACTCCTCAATAACTAAATTATACTTAAATTTTTAATGCATCAATATTGATCGAGAAGTATACAGAAAAATAATTGGGGAAATGTTTATTTACCATATGCATTTGCTTATACACAATTCTGTACTATCTGCCAATCTATATATTTTTTCCAATATCCAGATGTCAATCTCTTAAAGCACTTTTGTTGTTTTTTGAACTTTTCTATCAAAATATCCTTAAAGACAATTTATTTAAGAAAAATTATCCTCTACAAATGTCGTCTTATTTTTAATGGATATCAGATGCGATGCGATAGATTTGCGATGTAATAGATTTCAATCAAACCTCTTCAATCAAAGGTTTAAATAAACAAATCCTTAAAAATAATTATTGAGCGTTTTTTTGTACATTCCATATGACAATTGAAGAAAACAAAAGCATTGATTTAATATTAAAGGAAAACTGCATATTCACACCACAGTTGCAGTGTTGCAGACATATCTTGGTGATTCATACACAGTAGCCTTTGTAGAAGAATATAGTGTAGTAATATTTTAGATGAACTTGAAAGAAGTTTGCTCCTAAAATTTGAAGGTGAATTCAAACGATTTTGATTTATCATAGTCAAGGCAGGATGTAACTCCTCAACGTCTACAAACAAAGCAAATATTTACAAAATTGTTTCGATTTTAAATTTTAATTACCCGTATGTTAAAGTAAAGTAATGAAAGAATCCCATACGGTAAAGTTGGTTGGTTAGTTGTTTTCAGATTATCTGGCGCCGTCAGCAACACGAGGGCTATTGGGCCGAAACATTCGTCATTAGACAAGCCAACATACATTTACAAACACCCATGCCTATCACGGGACTCGAACCCGCAACTTCATGGTCTAGAAGCTGCCCATACGGTAAAGAAAATCAATTAAAAAAAATCTACACGTTTTGGAATGTGTTGAGTTCAATTAAGTGGTCTAGAAAAAATGTCTGTGTCTGTTCGGAGTCAGCAGCACCATTCGAATTCTTAATCTTTTCATTGTCATTTTATAAATATATATCATAAAACGCACCTTTTTTCTAAAAATTTTATCTTAACTTAGAAATACTACTGAATATGTTATTCTAGTAACTTTAACTCGTTGAGCGTCACGTGAATTTTTAAGGAAATCCCCTTCGGGCCATACGCAGTTGTGTGCTTCGCATTGCTATACCGCAATACCAGCGCATCGTTGCTAACAGATCAGACGAAACGGTCGTTTCGCCGCCAACCTTAAAAAAGGCAGAAACGACAGTAACTATCTATTCTCTGCACAACTTCCAGCTTCCAGCGAAAAAGCCGAAATTGACTATTTTCTAGCGCGCTTACGAAACTTCACATAATTATACAAAAAATACCATAGATTTGTCTCGGTGATATCTTTCAAAGAAAAAAAAATTGAGTACCTAGGACAAAAGACAACGAAGAAAAAAAATATTGAAAATTCCAAAACGAAATAAAAAAACGAGTTCTAGCCCGATTTTGAAGTAAAAATTTAGACAAACGTTCAGCCCTAACTAATCTATAGATCTTCAAACGGATTGAATTATAGGATGCGGAATGTTTCAACTTAAAATCCTACGCTGGTTTGAACTTCATTAAATAATTCTTTATATTTTTAATTAATTTAAAACCACTTTTTTTCATTTCATAATTTGGCGACAGATAAAGGCGATCAGCTTGTAATTAAGGTTCAGATATATATGCCAAAAGTTGCCAAACAGGTTTGCTATCATTTGGAAGTTAGTTTTTCCGACATGTTAGGCTTAAGCAAAGAACTTAAAACTATAAGAAGGCAAGCTTCGCCGATACGTAAGTGCTGCCATCTCGCGGATTTTCAGAGTTGAGAGCACAAAACTTTCGCCAAATTGCTCCGATTTCCAGACATGCGCAGAGCTTTTTTCTTACTTTGGCGATCGTGCTTTTTAAACAAACAAATAAGAACATCAGATTTATTTCGTCGAATTCGTGGGAGATTTAAATAGCAGAACAAAAATGGAGGATTCTACTTTGCAAAGTAACATATTATGTATTCAAGTTTGTTCAAATTGTTCGCTTTTGTACACAATAAATTTCGGTAATGTTCTGAAGATTATAGAATTTTCGTAAGAAAATTTTAACAGGACATTTTTTGCAGTGTTGATGGTTGTGATGAAACTTGATGGTTAGTGTTCTTAATCGTTTGTTTTTATTTTTTCGTCTCATTCAGCAGGCTAGTTTTTATGTTAAATATAGTTGCTTTTTCTTTTTTTATTACTTTGACATCGCTTTAAAGAATGTTTATCATTTGTTAGTTGCATAAATGCACTCAATTATTATGTGTTTATTACGATTTTTGAAATTTGAAGCCAATCTCAATTACCATTGCGGTTTTTTATTTTGTGAATTAATAAAGCTAAATGATTATTGTCAACTGTTAGTAAATTCTTCTAAACTAGTACATGCTAAATGATATTGGTTTTTGTAGTTGCAAGTCATTTTTAAATTCTTGCACTCAATAACTAGATATTTTTTAGTTTACTAATGTACTGCTTCGAAGAATGCATGGAAACTTTATCGAAATCATTTTCTTCTAGAATGTGTTTCAATAATTTTATAATTAGTAATTTTGTTAATTCTTGATGTTCATATTTATTACGAAAACTTACTAAAAGTTCACCAATATTAGAATATGCTGTAAAAACCCCAAATCTAATATTAGGATTCGTATTGCATTACAGGATGGAACTTTTGCTGTAGTGGTTCAATATAATATTAATATTGTTTAAAAAAGTATTCAATTATTTTAGTTAAAAATATAAATTAACAAAAATTTGATTGGGTGTGTAAATTTTTTAAGTGAAAGTTTAATGAGCTAGGCAGATTTGTTCTTTTTTTTGGATAAAAGATTTCTGGAAAACCATAAAATGTAATCGCCAAGTGAAACCAAAAAGAGCGATAAGCTTACCAATGTAGAAACCCTGCAATGACGTCATGTGCTCTCAAGTATTTTACATTATCTCTATGGAAGCTTGCCATCTTTAACCCGAAGGGTTATTATAGTATCTTTGGCTTAAGTGAGTTTTAACGTAATGTTAAACTATAGGAGAACGAATTGGACTATAATTATATGGCTTATAACATCTTTAAAATTTAAATAATTTAATTTTTGAAGAGATAGAATTAAAGAGAAATATTTGTTCTTTAAGTTGCATGTGTTATTTGAACTGTATGACAATTTAGAGAGAGTTAACTTTCAAAAACATTTTAATTTCGGGAAATCTCCATTGAAAAATGAAAACAATCACATTTTGTTGCAAGGTACTATGGGCAATATAAATGTGGAGGTTATACGAGCTGACGTCACAGTCAACTCATTACAGAGGACTAAATGAACCACGCATTGCGATTGGCTAATAAAATTTGCAAAAATGTCATTCGTTTTTAAAGATGTGTTGATTTTTACTTTCCGTTGTAAAATGAAATTGTAGAATCATATATCATCAAAATTGTAATTTCATAGTGAATTTTAAAATTGTTGTTAAGAAAATATTTTAAATTTTGTCAAATATCAATGGGTTATTATGTGAACCAAAATAATGCTAGTTTCTAGTACTCGTTCGTGGTAGATGGTTTGATGGTTTGATGGTTACTGCCGTCCGCATTCAATCAATTTGTCAATTTTCAAGTAGATTTTAGCATGCAAGATATCATTGAACTCAACTTGAAGAATTATGAATATTCATGGTACCAGGTGTACCATAGGTGGTACTACTTCTGGTTTATCAATTTTGAAGATAAATATGGCATGTTGGGTGTCGTTAGGCTTGTCTTGAAAAATTATGATTGTTTAAGGTACCAGGTATAGCATAGGTAGTACCACTTTCGGTTTATCAATTTCCAAGATAAATATGGCATGTTGGACTTTTGTTTTGATGAATTATGAATGTTTAAAGTACCAGGTATGCTAATGGTACCACTTTCGGTTTATCAATTTTAAAGATAATTATTGCATGTAAGGTATCGTCGAACTCAGTTTGAAGAATTATGAATATCCCTGGTACCAGGTTTACCATAGGGGATAAATAGAAAAACGATGAAACGGACAAATTCAAAAAAGAGAAGTCGTCAGTGTTTAAAAAAAATTCATGATATCCCCCAAAAAAACACTTTTGAAAAGTAGAAGAACCACCAACCTCAAAAACACAAAAAACTTTCTTACAGTAAAAAAATCATAAACATGATGAAAATTTTCAGCCACAAACACAATGATATAAAAAAATGGCCAACCTCTGATTAGAACTCTCGGTTGTGACTCGCTTACGAATGTATGCTTACTTAATTTATTTTTAACATTTAAGTTCCTCTCCCATAAAAATTTACGCTGCTTGAGGTTGGTGCCCGTCTTAATTACTAACCTTTAAAACCCCCCACACATAAAAACTTTCCAAAATGTATGTACCAACCAAACAAAAGCTTACCAGAAACACTTTAGTTTCCTACTTAAAAAATTCTTAATAACGATTCAAATGCAAGCGTTTGAGCACAGTTTCTCTATACTATTTTGAAAATTACACGAGCATGAATATTTACACCACTTTGTATTTCCTACCCATCCAAATGAAATCATAAACTCGAATATTCGTGCAAACATCCATAAATTAGTTTAAACGCAAGCATTGTTAATAATCCTATGACGGGCGCCAACCTCAAGCAGCGTAAATTTTTATGGGAGCGGAACTTAAATGTTAAAAATAAATTAAGTAAGCATACATTCGTAAGCGAGTCACAACCGAGAGTTCTAATCAGAGGTTGGCCATTTTTTTATATCGTGTTTGTGGCTGAAAATTTTCATCATGTTTATGATTTTTTTATTGTAAGAAAGTTTTTTGTGTTTTTGAGGTTGGTGGTTCTTCTACTTTTCAAAAGTGTTTTTTTGGGGGATTAAAATTTACTCAATACAATTGAGTAAATATATTACGGATATTGTTTCTCATCGCAATAGAAGATATTTACGCTTGGAATGAAATTCTTATAGACATTCATTCTACACGTTTACGCAACGTTGCCTGACCTAGGACTTAAAATTCTTAGGTGAGGCAATTTTTCACATGGATATTTTGGACATAGTATATTTAATAATATTTGTATCTATAGAAATATCAATAGTGTTTCAAAAACCAAGACTTTTTGCACTTTAAAAAGTACTAAGAAAGGCACTATGTCAAATTATAGGTGTGGGAAAAACAACAGCGTACTGTCAGCCACCGCGATGGCTGACGCGGCACTCAACATGTTAATGATACTATACTGTAATAAATAAAAACTAAATAATTTTTCAGTAATTGCATAAAACAATGTAATTTTTTTAGCTTTATATCATATTTTACACTGTCAGCCACCGAAGGCTGACGCGGCGCTCAACGTTTTAACCTTCATATATAGTACACATCCTCCCAGAGAGATCTCTAGGAAGTCAATCGTAATCACGGGGATGATTTCCTATGTACCTCCCTGGAAGGATGTGTGCTATATGGGTTTGTATTCAGGATAGTAGTGGCTTTGGGACCATCGTTTATCCATTACCAAAGTCATAAAAATAATTTTCCAAAAACCATATGAAAATTCAAAATATAAATTAAGTAATTAAAAAAAAACTTACTGGTGACATTTTAAAGTGTTATAAACATAACCACATCTGAAATTAGGAAGGAATTAAAATAAAAAAAAAACGGAATTTTCCTTCCAGTTAAAGAATTTAGTTTCTCATCAACAGATGGTGTTTTAGGTATGTGTGAGCAACTGATTGATATTTTTAAAGCATTATTTGGTCTAGTTAAGCAGATTTGGCCCGCAACGGATATTTCTGCGGCCCGCCGGCACCCCAGAAGATTAGAAGGAGGGGGGGAAAAAAAAGGAAAAAAAAAAATCAAATTTCACGATATGAACACTTTTTTTTATATATAATTATAATTTATCCAAAAAAATATGTGTTAACTATGAAGAACAGAGTACTCCACAACGTGCCCGAAGAAACTATATGCATACGCTTTCAGCTAGGTGATTTTCAATAAAAATAAATACAGGAATAACTTAACTGAATCTCATTTTGAAAATTTATTAAAATTGACTGCAACAAATATTTCGAAAGACATCGACTTTATCATAAAATAAACTGAACAATTTCGATCACCATCGTCTCACAATTGACATCGACTAAACGGAGTAATTTTGAAGTACAGTTTAAATACTTTTAATAAGTTAGGTCAAGTCGTATTGTCACGTTGAAACAAGATTCCCTTAATTTTTAGACTTTGATTTTCCAATAATGAAAGCTCTTTTTTTTTTTTAATTAATTGAAAAAAAAAATCAAATATCAATTGTAGTTTTATTAAGATAAAAAAAAATAATATATATTTTTTCCATTTCCCAGAAATGCTACATAGTGTTAAATCTAGAATAATTAAAGATACAGTGAATGTAAAAAGTATTCGTACAGTACGACAATTGATTTAAAAGAGATCTGTTCATAAAAATTATAAATATAAATTCCATTTTAATTAATTATAAATATATATAATAAAACATATTTTCACTAGTTGTGAGAATATGTGTTCTGTTAAATATTTATTTTTTGTTTTTGATTTCCGGCGCCTCTGCGGATTGCCGCCTGATGTTGGGTTGGGTGGCGCCTTCTGGGTTGCTTTATGTGATGTAATGTTATATATATGTTTTGTGTCAGTTGGAAATTAGAATTAGAATAAAGATGTTGAATTTTGATTTTGGCCGAACTAGTTGTGTTCTTTGGCCGGCGTTTCGAAGAAGCGAAGCGTTTTGTTTCATGTGCTGACATGAAAAGATCTCGTCGGTGCCTCCACTTTTCATGTCAGCACATGAAACAAAACGCTTCGCTTCTTCGAAACGCCGGCCAAAGAACACAACTAGTTCGGCCAAAATCAAAATTCAACATCTTTATTCTAATTCTAATTTCCAACTGACACAAAACATATATATAACATTACATCACATAAAGCAACCCAGACGGCGCCACCCAACCCAACATCAGGCGGCAATCCGCAGAGGCGCCGGAAATCAAAAACAAAAAATAAATATTTAACAGAACACATATTCTCACACTAGTTTCATGTGAAATTTACACAAAAATAATTTTATACATGAATAAATATTTACAAAACTGAAACAATCCAACATCTTGTTGTGTAGAAAGTATTCGTACATCATGCATATATTGGCCAATACAATCATAATATTTCAACTAATACCTTGTAGGATATCCTTTAGCTCGAATAACTGCCTTGAGTCTCTTTGGCATCGATTCCACAAATTTTGCTGTTATTGAGCTAGATATGGCGTCCCATTCTTGATTAAGAGCTGATTCCAAATCATTTTTATTAGAAATATGACTGGATCTAATATTTTTATCTAGAACGTCTCATAAATTCTCGATGGGGTTGAGGTCCGACGATTGAGGAGGAAATTTCATGAACTTTGGGTATTATATAGTATCCAGAGCCTTGTGTTTAGGGCTGTGTGCTTGGGGTCGTTATCATGCATGAAAACGTAAGCACCATTAAGCCCATTTTTATTGCACTACGTCCTAAATTATTTTTTAAAATGTCAATATAAAGTTAATGATTCATAATGCCTTTAATAAAGACTAATTTACCCACCCCAGAAGCACTCAAACAGCCCCAAACAAGCAGACTTCCACCCCCATGTTTCACTGTTGGCACTAAATTCTAAGGATGCATTTCTGTATTGCGCTTTCTCCATACCATTCGTCTCCCGTCTGATCCAAATATGTTGTATTTACTTTCGTCTGAAAAGATAATCTTTTTCCAGAAATCTGGACTTTCATTAACGTATTGCTTGGCGAAAGACAATCGCAGCTTCGATATCTTCTCACTAACAAAGAATTTTCGTCTCGCAACACGGCCATGAAAACCTTCATTTCTGCATGTATTTCGAACAGTACTTACGGAGACTGCTGTTCCCATGTTCTTTAGTTCTGATGTTAATGTAGGAGCACTTATTTTGGGATCCTTCTTTAATGAACGTACCAGAAACCGTCTGTCAGATGATGTCAATAGACATGGTCGCCTAGTAAGATAACTGTTTTGAACCTTTCCAGTGTCATCAAACTTTTTTATGATTGACTGCACAGTTGAATGGGGTCTACCGACCAGATCAGAAATCTTGTTGTACGATTTACCATTTTTACGGAGCTTTAAAATCAGTTTTCTTTCGGAAACACTTGTCTCTTTACTTTTACGACCCATTACAGAATTTCTAGTTTCTCACTACATTAAAATTTCCACTGAAGAACCTTTTAAGTAACTTACAAGATGACTTCAATTAACTACATCATAATGGCTAAACCAATCACAAAATAACTAAAAAAAATTTGCATTTCTTTTAGTGTACGAATACTTTTTACACTAAAATAAATCATCAATTTTTAGTTTTCTGTAAATATTACCACTATTATAATATTTTTTTCTGACTTTTACACGCATTCATGTTTGATAAAAGATATTTGGTTAATTTATGCTAATTTTATGCTAATTTAGGCAGAATTAACATACCGATGCTAGCTCCTTTCTAGAAACCACTCCTGTACGAATACTTTCGACACTCACTGTATATATTTTGGTGTATCCGGCCAGCGAAAAGCTTCAACATAAGTCATACGGCCAGCCTATAAAAATTAGTGGCGAACTCTGGTCTAGAGCTTCTAATCATTAAAGTTTTTTTTTTTTTTTTTTTTTTTTTTTTTTTTTTTTTCATATCAACTACAATTTGTTGCCTAAAAATATATAATTTTTTATTTTGTGAGAGGAAAAATTATTTTCTTAAGAATTTCTATGAAAACTGTATCGTTCTATAGCATCCAATTTCTGAATTACCGTCCTTTATTTTTTAATCATTTTGTATGTATTAATGTGTATATATATATAATGCAAAACATTAATATATCCTTCATGAACATCTTTCTGTCCGAATAACCCAAAACAATGTATGTTATTTTTTTTTTATTTAATAATGATAAGTAATAAAAACACACACGACAAATTGTTTTCGGATAGAAACAAGGCAAGAGTAACGAATAATATTTATATTTTTGCATATAATGATATATTTATGATTTATGCAAGAAAAATGTAACTTTTTGTGATGCAAAAATACATCAATATGTAAAATTCTGTTTTTTTTTTTTTTTTTTTTTTTTTTTTTTTGTTGTTGTTTTTCTGTATTTTTCTCATTAGCTTCACCCATTTCCCTGTTGATTTCAAATATTATTTATTAAAAATAAGATTAATGCATTTATGGGTTAATATAAGTGGTCGGGCAGTGATAACTTCCGTATACGATAGCCATACCCACAATCCACACGGCATCTATTTTCGCGACGGACTTGAGGGGTTTCTAACATGAGGATAATCCATAATACTGGCGACGATCAGGGCCAGATCAAAACTTCGAAGGAAAAGAAGTTCGCCTTTAAATGGGAGAGGGGAGATTTAAAAGCGGACTTCCTGTTACAATATGTAAAGACGACGCAACATATCTATTTTACTCAACAGAATCCTTTTGAATCTCAATTGGTGTAAAAGTAAACTGCATTTTTCAAGGTATTGAGACACATTCCTCTTTATTGCATTTTTTGTTTTAGGGTTATATCTCAAATTATGAACACATAAAAAGTTATAAAGTAATTTAACGCATGCAAAAACTCGTATATTCATGTTTAAAAACATCCTAGGGAGTATTGGAGGATATTGGAAACAAGGGTTTTGGAAAATCGCTCAATCCTGGCCGAAAATCGAGCATCGTTCCAAAATGCACGATTCGTTGTTATTATTATTATTATTATTATTATTTTTAAATAAACCTAAAAATATCAAATATTTATTTTTTAGCCTTCCTTGCTTTCTTATAAAATATATTTCAATTTTAAAACTGTGCCTCAATATTTTCAAAACTTTAAGAATATTTATCCAGAATTTGTCGAGATTCCAGAAAATCGAGATGTGTAACAACGGTCGGTCAACCAAAATCCGCATAGGGAATAGCCAATGTCGAGCGATATTAGCCAGAGAATTCGTGCTATTAGAGATATCAATTAGAAAGTAATACCCCCCCCCCCCTTCTCCCCCCTAGAAAATGTAAAAGATAAGACCAGATTTTTTCGGGGCCATTCAATTATCTGGCCCTGGCTTCTATAGTACTCTATATCGCAAACTTTATATACGCTGCTTCCCTGTAGACCACTTTGTAAGATTATAATTTGGTAAAACTTCCAAGTGCAGTACGAATTCTGCGCCAAGAATCGCTTACATAAAACCTTGTCAAATTATAGCAACCATAGACAGTTAACTTATAATTTAAAAAAATGGCGGCGGCTGCCATTTGTTGGCGGCAATCATCTTGGCACAAAATCCGTACCGTACTTGGAATTTAACCTTATAATTTTAGCAACTATGCCTTTCTTTTTTCAATTTAGATGAACTTGCAGTTGTTTCTACTGTTGGCGATTCTTGTGAGTTGCTGTCTCCTTGCTGTCGATTCTGCGGATACCGATATAGACAGCGTCTGCATTAGTTACCCCTCAACCTTCAGGAAGATTCTTCATCAAATTTTACACTTCATGTTTAGTATGATAAACAATTGATGTTTTATTTGTTATATTTGAACTGTAACTTGTGGAAAATATTTAGTATATTATGTTCAATGAATTTTGCCATGAATGTAAATTTAAGGTTGTAAAGAAAATAAACTAATACAAAAATTGGAGGATGTGAAAACGTATTATTATCGTCATTAAAGTATTAATATCGTCATAGACAACATTTCTAAATTGAATATTTGTATGGGCACCATATAAAATGAGTTTCTAAAGATAGTTGTAGGTACAGTCTCTGTATATCTTTACTACATGTCAGTATATGTTTGTAAATGGAGTTAATTAAGATTTTGTAATGAAAAAAATAAAAAAATAAAATAAACTCTCTCTTATGATGAATTTTTACATGATATTAAAAAAAAACGTAAATAATGAATAAAACTGAGCATTTAATTTAGTAGCCCAGTTATAACGATAACAAAAATTATACATTTTTCAATGATAAATAATATATTCTAATAATATAACGCATGAAAACAAAGATTTTAATATAATTCCTTTATATGCATTGCCAATTTTTACTCGCAATTGCAACTTCTTCAGCTCAGATCGAGTTTTTATACTGTTTGACTACTAAGAACGTAAGATCCATACCGAACTATTTACTAACTTCTTTTTTCCCCAAAAACTCGATTGAATGGATTGTCATCTTCAACGAACCAATATCTACGAAAGCTGATAAGTCTGACGTAAAGACAATAGAAACATATATCTTTTATTTATTTTGATTAAAAAAAATTTGGCAACAAGGAAAGAGTTTCAACAATGATCGGTTAAAAATATTTTACTAGCTTAAAGCCGGATTTACACACTATCAGTCGAGGTTCTAGTTTAGATCGCCTGTCGGTGACGTCATATGACGTCACTGACTGGCGATCTAAACTGGAACCTAAAAACCTGGTAAAGTCAACCTGGAACCTGGTAAAGTCAATGATTTTCATACTGTGATTTGAGTGGAAACCTTGCACAGCCACACACGTACTCACAAAATCTCGAAGTTAATATACAGGATTTAAAAGTATGAGAAATGAGTTATATTTTATTTATAAAAACACAAATTTGGAATTTTCGTTTCCGGTACAAAACAGAGTTAATTCCAAAGAAAACACAAAAAAATCAAGTCTTTAATCTAAACTTACAAAACTTTAAGAGTTTCATTTTGGCATTACATTATCAATCTTTATTGACATAAATTGTACGATACATTTACTGATTCAGAGAATGAATATAGCTGGCCATGGCAGATACCACGTCTTCCGATGTACCAAAATCAGACATTTGTACTTGTAAAGTGAATGTGAAATAGTTACCACGATTACAACTTCAAAGTTTTATTACGTTTGCATTTTGTTATCAGTTTAGAGTTTTTCAGAATTACATCATTGACTGGTTGAATTTCAGCACCATTTTCACAATGGAATAGAAGGCGTCCACTACCTCATTTGGAAGGCTTGCACTTACTGAATTCTTGGATTGGTCATCCTGTGCAGCCACCTCAGACACAACAAATAAACACAGGGCGAGCAGAATGAACAGACAATAGAGGGAAGACATCTGCAAGAAAATGAGAAAGGATTAGAATGTCAATGAACACCGGCAGAGTTATTTACAGTGGAAATTACAAGGAGATGCGAAATTGATCTTAAAATATTAATAATCTAATGGACAATTTCAGATTTTTTTTTTATTATTATTATTTAATTTTTATTCAATTCTAAATGTTTCGAAAAGGCCATAAACAGAAAAATTTCTTCTCAATTCACTTTTTTTTTTTTTTTTTTTTTTTTATTTTTTTTTTTAAATTTGCAATCAAAGTTCCCCCGTTACACGTTGGCGAGAAAACGATTCATTCGGCTCGAATTGAATGTGACGTCAAGGCTTCACAAACATCTTGGCTTGAAATACGGCAGCGGAAACCAGCTTTGCAAGTTTCTAACAAATCGGTCCAACCTGTACGGGATATGGCAACGGTCTACCAAAGCCAAATACACTGGTGTGCAAAACTTAAGCAACAATGTAAAAATTTAGCAGATAGCCATGAAATTGCAGAAAAGGAGGTCTGGAGATCAATACAATGAATACGTAAGTCAGTAGAAACGTCATGTGTATGCAAATATCAGGAACGAAACGTCAGAGGCGACGTGAGCGTACGCAAAACGCGTGATGTCAACCCGCGCAGCTCAAAAGTAGAATAAAAGGAAGGACGTAGACGCATTTCAACATATTCTCTGCAAGTGCCAGTGAGTCAATTCGTGAAATATGGTTAGAAGAAATCACCTGGACGACTTCACACGTGGAAGATTGATCGGAAAGCTGGAGGAGGGGCGTACTGTCACCAGTGTAGCTGCAGAGTTCGGAATCAACAAAAGTGGCGTTTCGCGCGCTTGGAAAGCGTTCCAAACCACAGGTACAGCTGTTAGAAAGGTTGGTGGTAGCCGCCCGAGGACGACAACTGCAGGGGATGACCGATATATTGTCCTGCAGGCGAAAAGAGGCCGACAGCAGTCAGCAAGCGCCATTGCTCAGCAACTCTGCACAGCAACGGGGCGACAAGTGTCGCGGTTTACTGTGGCCAGACGCCTTCACAAAGGGGGCCTATTTGCCCGCTGTCCTGAACGCTGCCTCTTGTTGAAAGTTCACCGACGCCACCGTTTACAGTGGTGCAGAGAGCACGGAAACTAGACAACTGATCAATGGAGTCGTGTCCTCTTTACGGATGAGAGTAGGTTCAGTACCGGAAGCGATTTTCAACGCATTTTGATTTGGAGAGAGGTTGGGACCCGGTTTTATCCCAGTAACATCAAGGAAAGACACCGTAACGGTGGTCCTGGCGTTCTTGTCTGGGGAGGTATTATACTGAACGGGCGAACTGAGCTCCACGTTTTCGACAGAGGGTCTGTAAACGGGGATAGCTATTGTGAGGAGGTACTCCTTCCCCATGTGCATCTATTCCAAGGTGTCATTGGCTCAGACTTCATTTTTATGGATGACAATGCACGGCCACATCGTACTCTTGGTGTTGAGGAGCTACTGGAAAGAGAAGATATCACTCGAATGGATTGGCCAGCGTACTCCCCAGATTTAAATCCCATCATGTGTGGGATGCTTTGGGGAAATGCATTGCAGCACTCTTACATCCTCCGGAGAACACCCAACAACTCAAACATATGCCGATTGAGGAATGGGCACTCCTACCGCAAGAAATGTTGCACCAGCTGGTTCTGAGTATGCGGAGACGGTGCGAAGCAACCATTGCAGTGAGGGGAGGGCATATCCCATATTAAGGAACATCTGCTTGTTGTTCTTCCTCTTGGATAGACAATAATGAGTCACCATTCTATTCGTTCAATAAAGCTTGTTTTTGTTTGATTCCATACCATATGTATTGTATTCCTTTTTCAGCGCCGATACTTTCGTCATCCTTTACGTACATAATACTCACCCTCATTTCTGAATTTTATGTCTCTTAGATAATTTCTCGTGGAGTTATGGCAAAAAACCCACCTGTTGCTTAAGTTTTGCACACCAGTGTATTTCAAATCCAACTGTTTGGCAGAAACCTCATGATAACCATAGAAACGGAAGAAAGCTTTGTCGTCACAAATATTATTGAGTGTTTTGATCGGACTGGTTCTGGCTCGGTTTTGTAACATTTTCTTTTCTTAATATTTAAAAAACTAATTTTTTTAAAGAACTTTTGTTTAAATATTTGGAATCGAAAAAAATTTCTTCATAAATATAAACTTATTTCACTCGCTTTAAAAAAAAAAATGCTGGAATTGTCTATTTCTCAATGAAATGTTAGTTTAAGTTGCGCATGAACTTTCAGTTTAAACGAATCATTTGATATCTACTAGGGGGCTCCGCCCCCTGCTCGCTAACGCTCGCCAACCCCCTGGATTTCTATGCAATCCCCTTGGTTCACGACGCGAACCAGGCTCGCTCCGCTCGCTTCAAAATGAGGTATTTAAAATATGCCCTAGAAAAAAAGCTGCATAGTCAATAAAATCCTTGAAAAGTGATATTGTGCCATGAAACTGAAAACGTTGGGTTATTTATGATGCTCTCTAAAATATATTTAAATATTTATTGCATATATTTGAAATATTTGTAGGAATTTCCAAAATAATTAAAGTTGCACATCAAAATTTCTTAAAGAAGCAATAATAACAATCATATGTTGCATAATCCTTTTAACGATACTTAAAAAATAACACAAATTGTTTATCCGCAATGCTGACGTATTTATTCAATCGGTGTTGATGTGAGTATGGAAACCTTAATATTCTTAAAGGAAATTCCGTGCTCAGTTTTTATAGTCATATATCCGGAAAACGTTCATAATAAACATGTTGTGGTTGTTTGCAGAATCCAAACAAATCTGGCTTGTTTGAATTGTATAAGAAAGAGAGTTCCCGGAATTCTAATCCAAAAGAAATGTACACATCTTGCATCATTGTAAATATTAAATCAATACGTTTCAAATAGGCAATAATTTGTTTCTGCAGACTGTAAAGCGTATGATGCTTTCGTTGTGGACGTCGGGGTTTGATCCAAGGACCATGGTGTTTGGAGACAGATGCGTTACCTCTGTGCAAAAGAGTACTCCAGTGCACAGAAGCATTATCTGATATTTGAGGTCACCACAACTGTAATAAGAAAAACAAAATATAGCGAATCCAAGTTGTTTTCTGTTGCCAGTTGTCAAATTTCGAGAGATATATTGTGATTAGCTGAATTTGGAAATTCGTGTATAAAATACATTTAGAAGATTTGTGATTGGATGTTTGAAGTCGTTGCCATTCTGCTAACAGAAATACAGCTGTTTTTGGACGGCACGCTAGAGAATTATATATATGGATTCTTTACAACACCCAGTGGTGTTTTTTTTTTGTTTTTTTTTGGTGCTGTGTACTAAGCTTGTTTTTTCCACATTTTTGTAATTTTCAAAAATGCAAATGTACCCTCGCGTACCTTACTGGCGGCACCCATGACTTCCTCTGAAAGAATCCACGTGATTAAATACAGTCAAATGCATGAAAGAAATATGAAATTGAAGTCATGGAAAATGACACGTGATAAAGGTTACATTCCAAGCCACTTGAGCCACATGTTAGTAATTTTCTTCAAGTATTTTAACTGAAGTTTTGCCTATGGGGTAACTTTTACTGTCAACATTCAAATTGAGCATTGCAGTGTGATGCATAGCACATGTATAGATGTGCCGTTTGCTAGGATTTCAAAGTAACCTTTATATAACATCCCCACTCTATAAATACAAAAACTAAACAATGCGGGGTAAAACTTCCAAGTACGGTACGGATTCTGCGTCAATAATTGTTTACAGAAAACAGCACAGTATAGTCGTTAGCGTGCTAGCTTCTGGACCGCGGGTTGCGGGTTCGAGTCCCGTGTTTGGCATGGGTGTTTGTAAATGTATGTTGGCTTGACGAATGTTTCGGGGCATTATAGCCCTCGTGTTGCTGACGTAGCCAGATAATCTGAATACAACCAACCAACCAACCAACCAACCAACCAACCAGAAAACCGCACCAAAATATGGCAACCATAGGTAGTTCACTTGTAAAAAAAATTGCCTACGGCTGCCATTTGTTGGCGAAAAACATCTTGGAGCAAAATCTGTTCCGTACTTGGAATTTTAACCCAAATGAGTGTGTGCTGCCCTGAAATAATTTGTTTACGTATATTAGGTATTAGACGACCTGGAACATTCTAGAAAACTAATAATCAATTATTGCATCAAAAATACCAATGTGTTCAAATTCTAGGGGAAAAAATAAAATAAAAAAAAAAAAAAAAAAAAAAAAACGTGATCAAGCATTCCAAATCATTCGAAATTATAAGATAAAAGAATATGATACTTAATGAGATATTTATAGTAGAAATAAAGAATTAAAAACTTCGGAACCGGCAAGTTTTTCTTTCAGACAGCTACAGTTTTTTGCTGATGAAATATTTACTAAAAGTTACGCATTCATTTTCTGTTCAAGATAATGATTTAAAAACCTTATTATCATACTTTTTCTACTGAATTTTGCTATTTTTCACCACATATTTTTTTTTTTTATTGTTCAAACACCAGGTGGTTGCAAGTGTACCATCTTGGCTCTCCGTGGCATCCATTCGAATAATTATTACGAAATATTTGAACTTATAGAAATTAAATATACTGAGAGTAGCACGAACAAACTTTAAAGTGATTTCTATAATTTTCCTGGGTCCCATAATACTTTTATTAGATGCTATCGATACTTAAGTGCATGTACAATTAAGTATATGTACAGTAAGCAAAAAAAAAAAAAAAAAAAAAAAAAAAAAAAACATAAACGATGGCGATATCTTGTATTGTAATTGATGAAATAACAAAAGTCAAGTACCGTGGTAAATTGTAGAAGGTCTTAATTAATTGCATATATTTTTTTTATCAAGAGGGGTCATCTAAATATTAAAACTAAACCAAACCTTAAAAAGTTCAATTTCATAATTTTCCAATGAGTGGTTAGTAATTTAAATGATGTCAATAAAAATAATAAATATATATATATATATATATATATATATATATATATATATATATATATATATATATATATATATATATATATATATATATATATATATATATATATATATATATATATATATATATATATATATATATATATATATATATATATATATATATATATATATATATATATATATATATATATATATATATATATATATATATATATATATATATTATTATATATATATATATATATATATATATTATTATATATATATATATATATATATATATATATATATATATATATATATATATATATATATATATATATATATATATATATATATATATATATATATATATATATATATATATATATATATATATATATATATATTATGAATTAATGTTAAAAAGAAAATTTGCTTTTTTGGCCATAAATTCTGATATAGATGATGAACAACGCTCTATAGGGATTTGGCATGCGCTGAGAATTTTGCGACAGGAAAAAGTAAGTGTTGCCATTCGAAAATTTCGAGTTTCTGCAACTATAACCGTAATCGTGAGTGCAATTTTGTTGTCATTCACAGAATATCGAGCTCATACATCTAAATAACTATACCTGAAATCTCATCTCGATCAGTTGAACGGAATGGAAGCTAAAGCTCCATATAACGGCAAATTTAGTTTATAACCACCCTGTATTTTGTAAAACAAAATAAATTTTTTGCCTATGTTGCTGCTGCTATTGTTGAAATCAATTTATATCAAGCATAAGAGTATTTGTAGTTTGGAGTTCAAAATAATCGGTTTATGATTGCTTTAGCATATATTATGCACTAAATTATTGAAGGGAATAAAGAAAATAAATTAATAAAGTAAAAGAATGGTTGGTAGGTTGTTTTCAGATTATCTGGCACCGTCAGCAACACGAGGGCTATAATGCGCCGAAACATTCGTCATTAGACAAGCCAACATACATTTACAAACATCCATGCCTAACACGGGACTCGAGTCCGCAACCTCGCGGTCAAGAAGCTAGCACGCTAACCACTATACCGTTTGGTCGGTAGTAAAAGAATGAAAACTTGTTGCTTAAGGCAAAATGATTTTACTCACATAAATGAATAAAAACCAAAAATGTCAGATACATAAATGAATAAAAGCAAAGATTATAAGATACGTTTATTAAAAAAAATTTGCAAATTCACATTAAAGAATTGGACAAAATTTTACCTTTTTATCAATAAATTTACCAAAATGTTTACCAAACGATATATTATTCACGGAATTATCGAAGGTAATTTAAAAAATAAACGAATAAAGTAAAAGAATACAAGATTGATGTTTAAAGCAAAATTATTTAATTCACGTAAATGAATAAAAGCCAAGAATGCAAAATACAAAATTGAATAAAAGCAAAGAATATAAGACACGTTTTCCACATTACAGAATTAGGCAAAATGTTGTCTTTCCTACAATGCATTCTTGACATCATTTTTCATTTCGTGCATATATAATGCTTGTAATCATCGAAGGTAATTATGAAAATAAATTAATAAAGTAAAAGAATACAAGATTCATAAATGAATAAAAGGAAAATATATAAGATACGTTTATAAAAAAAATTACATTAGTTCACATTAAAGAATTAGGCAAAATGTTACCTTTCGAGCGATGTAAGCTTGTCTTAATTTTTCATTTTGTGCATAGATTATGTTCGAAATCATCGAAGGGAATTAAGAAAATAAACTGAATGAAGTAAAAGAAGGCTAAATTGAGGCTTAAAGTATACATATACAATTGAGAGGATTTTCTTAAATTTTTATGTAATTATTTCAAACTTTTTGGCAGTAAATCACAATTAAAAATGATGCACTTATATATAAAAACTTTTTTTTTTTCGTCAACTTTTTAATCAGCTAATTGCAATTAAAGTGACTAATTAGGACATTATTAGAACATACATAAATAAACTTGTAATTAACTTAGAGGTATTATTTTTATTGCAAATAAAAGATATTATACTGACGCATGTTCCTATGGAGAATTTTGAATTTAACTGCAATATTTCTTTAATTATAAATTTTTAAATAAAAAGTTTAAGAAAATACTTAGTTTTTAACAAAAAATTAGGATTTAAATATTGATAAAAAATGTGTTTATAACAATATATGTTAGATTCTCCATAGGAAACACATTCATAACTTGTGTCTTCAGAATAAAATTAGAATTTTGTAAATCGGACAATTTATTATGAAGTTATGACCGTTGGCGTAAAGTCATATAACACCAAAATGTCATTCTTTAGAAAATGCGTTTAAAGTTTAATACACTAATAAAAGTGATACAAAACAGGTTCACAAAACCCACTGTAATTTAAAAAGTAAATCGAGTCTCAGAAAGAAAATTGTATTATTTTAAAAGTAATGAATGCGGGAATATTTTAAAACAAAGAAACAAAAACGCAGACTTGAGTCAAATTTTGCAATTCCTAATATATATGTATACCTTATGTTGGCATCACATATAATTAGATGCACGGGCTCATGTTAAAATAGTGTAAGATATTGATAGAACAAGACAGTTTTGAGTGAAGTATGCAGAGCTGAAGTAAGTGCGTAAGAAACAGGAAATAAAATATATCTTGAAAACCTTACGTAGCATTTATTTGTTAAGAGGTTTTAACATTTCAGAAGTGGGATTGATATCTACAATCCGCCAACGGACAACGATAAAAAAAAAAAAAAGTTTTAATAACTTAAGTAAACGTACTTAACGCATTACGACAGGCAACGATTAAGCCTAACGGAATACTCAATACGGAGCAACACCGACGTACAACGATAAAGTCCACCGAAGATTTATACGATCCTACGAAGAAATAATTTGTATAAAGGACTACTATAATTATGTGAAAAATCGCATAGGCAAAAAAAAAAATTGCGATTTAAGTCGTATTCGAAGATTAGCTCTGACGGGACTTGTTCTCAAGTGCAACGCCTTTATGAACTTTTCCAGTTAATAAGGAAACCTTTTCGTTACGGATGTAAGGTACGTGCTTCTATAATATCCAAAGTATATTTCAAGTGTAACTCATTGACGGAACATTTTGAGCTCCAACGCATTGTGGAAACCTTCAAGTAAAGGAGTTATTGGATAAATATTCATATATTGTTATTTGAATTTCTTTTCTGTGCAAAATGTCTTATTTGGCGAAAGCTAAGAAAGCTGAATTATTGGAGTTGGCAGATGAGTTGGGTTTGAAAATTAATGATAGAATGAAAGTTGTAGAGTTAAAGTCATTAATTAAAAATTCTGAAAATTATGAAGAAGAGTTTGTAAAATTAATGTTAGAAAGAATGATTAATGAAAAAGAACGAATAGAAAGAGAAAAAGAAAAAGAAAGAGAAAGAGCATTTGAGTTAGAAAAGCAAGAAAAAGAACGAATGGAAAGGGAACAAGAAAGAGAACGAGCTTTTGAGTTAGAAAAGTTGAGAATTGCATATCAAAATAGTCCCAATGATGCGAATTTTGGGAATTTGTTTAATCAGGATGCAATCGCCAATAAGCCGAATACCGATTTTCAAAAGCTGATTCGTAAGTTTGATCTTAAGGAGGCGGAAATTAGTCTCTATTTAGTTCTTTTTGAAAGACAAGCGCGGAGAGCTGATTTACCAAAAGCGGATTGGGTTTCGCACCTGTTGGGACTGCTTCCTTACGAAATTTCACAAATAATCGCAAGAGAGTCAGAGGAAATGGCAAGCGATTATGAACACGTTAAAAGGTTGTTATTGAAACGTTTTAAACTTAGTCCAGAAAAATTCCATCAAAAATTTATTCATCATCAAAATTCAAACAGTACATGGAGTGATTTTGCTTTTGAATTACAAAACTTCTTTGAGGAATGGATCTCAGGATTAGGTGTTGAAGATTTTCAAGGTCTGAAGGATTTGATGATTACAGACCAGATGAAGAGAAAAGTCCCTTTTGAACTTAAAGATCATTTTATAGATGAGTGGTCGAAGTTCGTAACTCCTAAAGAACTAGCTGATAAGTTAGACGAATATGAAACAGTGAGAGGAACTAGGGTCAAGGCCTCTGACCGAAAGCAGACAATTCGATTCGATAAGAATCAAGGTAACGCTCAATTTCAACGTTCTGAATATGACAATGGTAAATCAAAGCCCCGAGTACCACAAACGAAATCAACACAAAATAGCAAGACTCAAGGTTACCGGAAACCTTTACGTAACGAGAAAGGTGAGCCCAAATGCTTCAATTGCAATGATTATGGACATTATTCGAAGGATTGTCCCGAGAAGATGCAGAATTCAGGAAATGACGTTACTAATTTAACTACGAAGATTAGAGATGGTTCAAATTCATTTCTCTACCTCAAAACGGCCAAGCTTAACAATGAAAACTGGGTGAGTGCATTAATTGACACAGGAAGCTCAGGATGCTTGATGAAAGAATCAGTCGCAAAGAAGTTAAACATTGAAGTTATTCCTGAAATAAATGAAGTTTACGGATTTGGCAACCAAATTACACCAGCTGCTAAAACTCTTGGAAAAGCAGTAGTTGATATTGAAATCGATACAGTCTTAGGAAAAGACATAACAATTCTCATAGTAGGCGATGAAAATCAACCGGTGGATTTGTTAATTGGCAGAACATGGTTAGATATGCCTCATATAGCTTATGCCAGAATGGGTAACGAATTGCATATCGATGAAGCGCCATTCAATAAACTGCAGCTAAGTTTGGATAACACACGTATTACTCTAAAATCAGTGCAAGCTACTGTACTCGAGAAAAATACGGTTAATTTGATTCAATGTAGGACTGAAAGTCAGTATGATGGATTAGTCATGTTTAAGAGAAATAAAGAGATATGTTGTTTATTGGAAGTGGTTAAAGGAGAAGCAAAAATACCTATTACAAATTGTCAAAATCAAAGTATTATCTTAACGGAAAACCAATGTGTTGGTAGAAGTGACGCAGTAGAATTGCTTCCAAGCAATGATTGTTTAGGAAATGAAGAATGTGTCGTTTCGATCCTGGTTAATGAAGATTCAGAATCAGACAGTTTCGAAATTTTCGACAACCAAATTTTAAAAACTTCAAACGAAGTTCCTGAAATAAAACTTCCCATCAAATGTGAAGACATCAAAACTGACGAAGATGTTACTTATAACGAGAAGCAAGAGTTAGTTCATCTTCTAAACGAATATAGAGATTGCTTTGCTCTAAACTTGAGCGAGCTTGGGTGTACTGACTTGATAACGATGGAAATTAAAGAGATAGAAGGCAGCAAACCAGTTTCCATGCGTCCATACAGAACTAATGCCGAAGAACGATCAATAATAAAGGAAATCGTGAAAGAATGGAAAGATAACGGAATCGTTACTGAAACAATATCTCCTTACGCAAGTCCAGTGATGATTGTAAAGAAGAAGACGGGAGAACACCGCTTAGTAGTTGACTATAGAAAGTTAAACTTGCAAACGATAAAAGATAAATATCCATTACCGAGGATAGATGATCTGTTAGAGTCTTTAAACAGCTGTTCAATGTTTACAACGTTAGATTTGGCCCATGGATATTTACAGATTCCGTTAACTGAAGACGCTAAACAGAAGACGGCTTTCATAACTCCCGATGAGACTGGGCAGTTTGAAAGAATGATTTTTGGATTGACTAACGCTCCTTCGGAATTTCAACGCATGATGCATGTAGTATTGGAACCATTGCTGAACAATACTGTGTTATGTTATCTGGACGATATTCTCATACCTGCAAAAAATTGGTTGGAGATGATGGATAAACTGAAGCAAGTTTTGGATCGTCTGAAGTCAGCCAAACTAACATTAAAGTTACCAAAATGTGAATTCGGCAAGAAAGAAATCGAGTTCCTAGAATTCGTGGTTAACGAAAATGGAATTAAACCGGGTCGAAGGAAAATAAAGGTTATTGCTGAATTTCCGACACCAGGTAATGTGCACGAAGTTAGAAGGTTTCTGGGTCTCACCAGTTTTTTCAGACGTTTCATACCTAAGTATGCTACACATGCTGAACCACTGAGTCGACTTACACGAAAAGATACTAAATTCCAGTGGAATGAAGAACAACAGAAGGCATTTGAGAAGTTAAGAGATAATCTGACAGAAGAACCTATTTTGGCGTTGTATCACCCTGACGCCAAAACAGAGGTACATACTGATGCAAGTTCTGACGGTATTGCTGGTATGCTACTCCAACAAGGTGAAGATGGAAAACTTCATTTAGTATATTGTGTTAGTAAGAAAACGACAGGAGCTGAATCAAAATATCATTCCAGCAAATTAGAATTGATGGCCATTGTTTGGACTCTAGACAGACTACGCCAATTCCTGATTGGTATAGAGTTCACCGTTGTTACAGATTGTCAGGCTCTTGTTTACCTAAATACTAAGAAGACGCAGAACCCTCAAATTGCTAGATGGAGTAACTTGATACAAGAATACGACTTTGAGGTGAAGTTTCGACCTGGAACGAAGATGGGTCATGTAGATGCTTTAAGTCGTTCCCCTGTTTTACAAGAAGGCGACACTTTAGATACAGTAGTCGAAAATAACTTAGATATTTATCAAACATTTACGGAGGATGAAAAAGTCTTAATGATGCAACATGCTGATCAAGATCTGAGGCAACTCATAAAGATATTTGAAAAAGATCCTCACGAGAGAACCACCGAGGAGAAACAGAAAATAAAAGACTTTGACTATAAGCAGAAGAGATTATATCGAATAGTTCAACATAAAGAAGAAAAGAAGTTACTGTACGTGGTTCCTAAAAGTATGAGGAAAAGTTTAGTCGTTAGGTTTCACGATTTTATGGGACACTTTTCTGTTGATAAAACGACAGCCAAAATTAAGGAACTTTACTGGTTCGCTTCTATGAAAAGATATGTCAGACAGCACATATCAATGTGTTTCGAGTGCCTAGTAAATAAAGTACCAAGTGGAAAGCAACAAGGAACCTTGCACCCCATCAAACCAGGAAAAAGACCGTTTGCTATAATTCATCTAGACCATCTAGGTCCGTTTGTTAAAAGTTCTAAATTGAATAGTTATTTGCTGATCATAATTGATAACCTTACACGATTCATAAGACTCTTCCCCACTAAAAATACTTCAGTCAAGAATGTAATCAGCGCCTTAGGAATGTTTGTCGATGAATTCGGGCTTCCTGAAAGGATCATCAGTGATAGAGGCTCGTGCTTCACATCGCATGCATTCGAAGAATACTGCAGGATGAATGGAATTCAGCAGACTTTGACTTCTTCCCAACGACCGCAAGGAAATGGAATGGTTGAAAGAGTAAATAGGACTGTACTACCTGTAATTATGACAAGCATGACACACCCTGGACACAAAGATTGGGACAAAAGAATTAAGCAATGCGAAAGAAATTTGAACAATATGGTAAACAACACAACAGACAAAACGCCATTTGAAATGCTGCATGGTTATTCCCCAAGATTCAATGACGGAATACTACGAATTTTGGCCGATGATGATGCTGATGTTTGGAAAGATCCAGAAATGGTTCAAGCTGAAGCAAGAAAAACAATCGAAGATAAACAGGAAAAAGCAAAGAAATATTACGACAGAAAGAAGTGCAAAACTATGAAGTTTGATCAAGGAGAAATAGTCGTGGTCAGAAGATCACCGAGACCAACGGGAGAACCAACTAAAACTCAACTAAAATATCGTGGTCCATTAGTAGTGACGGAAGTACTCCCAAGCGACACTTACAGAATTTCCCAGCTCGAACCTAAAGAGCAGGGACGTTTCTATTCCACCACCGCTCATGTTAGTCAATTGAAGGCGTGGCGATGTGAGAGCGAGGAAGACGAGGATGCGGATGACCAGGACATAGAATCTCCACCCAGGAGGAATCCTACACGCACCCAAAGAATTCCTGCTCGATATCCGAACTAAAACTGAGAGACTTAAAACCCCAAGAACTTTAAACTCTAAGTTTATGATTGTTATTATTCAGTATTTATGTATTTAGGCTAGCTTTCAAACTTTAAGTTTTCAGTTGTATATTACATTATTAGTATTAGTTATACCTCTAAATCGAGGACGATTGTATGCCAGGATGGTCGAATGTTGGCATCACTTATAATTAGATGCACGGGATTTTGTAATGTTGGCATCACATATAATTAGATGCACGGGCTCATGTTAAAATAGTGTAAGATATTGATAGAACAAGACAGTTTTGAGTGAAGTATGCAGAGCTGAAGTAAGTGCGTAAGAAACAGGAAATAAAATATATCTTGAAAACCTTACGTAGCATTTATTTGTTAAGAGGTTTTAACACTTAAAGGAAAAATTATTTTACTCGCATAGATGAATAAAAGGCAAGAACACCAATACATAGATGAATAAAAGAAACAAATTTAAGACATGTATATAAAAATTATACAAACTCACATTAAAGAATTAGGTAAAATTTTACCTTTCCAACGATGTAAGCTGTAATAATTTTAAAAGAAGTATGAGAAAACAACTATGCAGTCTAGGACTTATAAGCATTTTATGAGTGAGTCGATTTCCCCTGAATATCTCCCGGAATCTTCTCGTAATCTATCATTGCACAATAAATCTGTAAAAATTGTGCTGAATTGTCATTTAAATTGGTTTCTTATGTGTGTGGTGAGGACGTGTATAGTGGTGAATAATATGGATAAGAATTATGTCTTTATTTGGTCTTGAGGTGAGATCTAGACATTATGTCCGCTAGGGTAGACTTGGTAACTACCCAGGGCCGACATTTTTAGGTTGGTTTTTTTTCTGGAATCAGATTATCTGGCGTCGTCAGCAACACGAGGGCTATATAATGCGCCGAAACATTCGTCATTAGACAAGCCAACATACATTTACAAACACCCACGCCTAACACGGGACTCGAACTCGCAACCTCGCGGTCTAGAAGCTAGCACGCTAACCACTATACCGTTTGGTCTACCCGACATTTTTAGAAATGGTGTATTGGTTAGCGTGCTAGCTTCTAGACAGCGAGGTTGTGGGTTCGAGTCCCGTGTTAGGCATGGGTGTTTGTAAATGTATGTTGGCCTGTCTAATGACGAATGTTTCGGCGCGTTATAGCCCTCAAGTTGCTGACGGCGCCAGATAATCTGAAAATAACCAACCTACCAACCGACATTTTTAGGGGCCTACTTGTATCAAAAGAAAAAATTCTGTTTTATTTATTAAATTTTATTTTATAACTACAAGAATAACGATTTAATATGAGATATAACTGGAGAGTTTTTAGTTGTTTTTAAAAGAAAGTCTGGCAAAAGATCTTTCTGTTTCAGTTACCTAATGTTATTCCAGTAACTGTCTTGGATACTGTTATAAAAACATAAACATTCCTACTTGGCATAATTTGGTTACAATAACTCCATGATTAGCATTACATTTTTAAGAAGATTAACTTTTATGTCTTCATCTTTGTATATGGTCAAACAATTTTTTTATTTATATATAATCCAACTTTATCTAAATTTGTCCAGATCCTATTAAAAATATAAATAAGGTCCTATGCAAACAATGCTGTTTTGAAATATAACCGGTGAATAGACAAACTGCCGTAACAAAAAAGTATAATTAAAACCTCTAATGGGATGCATTGGAAAGATAACGACGTTCTACTATTTTTTTTATAAGAAGGTAAAAATTCAGTCCATTCCTGTTACAATTTCAGGCTGAATTTCTTTAAACGGCGGTATGGTTCTTAAGGTGTACGTATAGGTTTCAACATTTTTTTTTTAATTTTCAATTTAAAAATTAGACCTTTGCACCTTGAAAAGTACATTATTTGTTAAACGGTTTCCAATATTTTTTTTTTTTTAAATTTCTTTAATTTTAATAATTAATTAACATTTAATCAACTAATTAGGCTAATTTCGAACGGTAATGACAAAAATTCTAATTAACCCACAGATAAAATTTTGGTGTTAAATAATGTGGAATACCCTGTTCTATGTTTTGACCCTATTAACAGAATTTTACAGTGTGTATATTTTCTGATATCTTGCTTTAACTGAATCTATTAGAAAAATCCAAGTTTTTTTTTATACAGAATCTTATCTTTAATATTCAATTAAAAAAATATTTATTTACAAATCACTTAGTATTTAGGGTCAAAACATTCAGCAATGTATGCAGATTATATAGCAAAAAACAAATTTCAAAAAATATTATTTAAACTGGAGTTATTACTGTTTGAATGAAATGCAAAAGAGAAAAAACTACAATCTGAGAATAACTTTTAAAAAAGTATTTTTTATATAAAAAACTGTTTATTATTATACAAATTATTATATATTTCCTTTTTTGTATGCTCCTCCATCATAGGGTGTCCTTCTTTTGTGTTGTTTTTATTTTGCTTTTGTTTTTTACGGCCTTACAAATCTTCTCCGATTTTGGCGAGTTATGCTATTTGAAGCCTATACGTATACCTTAAATTGAATCTGCATATTATAACAAATATTTGGGTTCAAAGGAATTATTTCAAAGTTTGTGGTAATATTGGTGCCACATAAAGGCTTCTTGAAAATGGAGCAATAGGTTGTCTTCCTAACGGTTTAAAGCATTTGCCATTTTTATGTGGGTGGTTCGAAATTTTTATTTTTTTTATTTTTTTATTTTTGAAACGCATTAGGTGAAAAAAGTTGTTAAGTATCTTGATAAGAAAAACTGTACAACATTTTTTGAAAAAAAATAAATAAATAAATAAAAATAAAGATAATAATAATAATAATATCTTCTGATCGCGCATTCACCTCAAAGTTTGGAAAAAATACAAAAAATAACTATTTTCCCTACATTTTTTTAAATTTCTAAACGTTATCTTATTGAAAGGCAATTGTTTGCAATGTGTAGTGAAAGGGTAGTATAACACAGGAAAGCACTGTTCTATGCATTTTTAAAATATATATTAATAATTAAAAATACTCAAAAGTGAATTTGTTTTTTGTAAAAAACAATGGTTTTTCTGTAAACTGTATTTCTCACATTTAAAAAAAAAAAAAAAAAAAAAAAAAAAATGCTTTATCATTTAATTCACTTTTCTCGATCTTTCTATCCCAGTGATGCACTTTGAAGGAAATTTTTGTAAAAAAGTCGGACATTATGAATCTTTCAAGAGAAAAGTGTCCTAACGTCTTTGGTGTCAACGCCACCCACTTTCTCTCTTCTCTCTTTATACAAGCGTTCCATAGCTTGTGAGTGACAAGGAAACTAGTTGAAATCTGATTTCAGTGGTCCTTAGTAGCTCAGAAGCGCTGGCCAATTTCTCCAGACATAAGCCAATCCAGATGTGGAACGTTGTGAATCGGCCGTTTTAAACAATATTAGCCAATCTCGCCCAATTCTGGATAAAATATAGAAGACTTTTTGAAATGTCGATGCACAGTTTTAAAATATGGGATATTGTACTTATGAGAAACAAAACTACGTGGCGGTTTCGACATGTTTATTTTTGAAAAATCGTGTATTTTGGAACTATATTCGGCCCGAATTAGCCAATTTTCCAGTCTCCCTTTTCCTTCAAAACAGCTGAGCTACCACAAATGTTCGTTTGTTACTTCCCAGTCCTATTACAAGCATTTCACTTAATTAATTCCGCGTAATCAGTTGCATTAAGGTTAAATTTGGTTGACTAAAAATGCCTAGATTCCCTAGGCAAGTTTTCAGGATTTTTAACGAAGTTAAAGCTTTAAATTTTTTAGTTTGGATTTATATATGTACCTTTGTTAATAAAATATAATAGTGGTGTTCTTTTCTCATATTTCTTTTAATATTTATTTTAGAACATATGTGTTCTTTTATTTAATAATAATATTTTATAATGATTCTTGTATTCAATAATGTGTAAAAATTGTAATTATTTTCCTTTCCTTTTTTTTTTTTTTTTTTTTTTTTATATATTTTTTAGATGTATAAAACTGATAAAATGTACATAAATGCTAATTATATTTTATGAATTTCAAAAATATTTGTTTAAATATTCAACAATTGAATGCGTTTGTGGTGAACGACTAATTCACTCACATAAGTATAAAAATAAGTTCAAGTTTATTTATTTTTTTCGATACTTCTCAGTTATCTTTCATTAAGGTATTGTAATGAGAATGAGTATCATTAATCTTGTAATATATATCTTTTATCCATGTAAAAGAATTACAGTTAAGAATTATAGATAAATACTTAGAATTATACTTAGTCGCTTGGAATTATAAAGAAATCTCAGTAATTTACAGGAAATGATGATGCAAAGCTACTCATCGATAAAATTCAATTAATGGCAACACGATAAATATCACAGGTAAGATAAAAACAACGGAAGAATCATTATGAAAACTTTAAAGAACCATATCCATGCATTTCATTTCTGATAGATCGCAATGTAACTTCACTTTGATAAATTAGTAATGTCTGATAGTATTTCGTAGCTTTCTTAACTTTTTTCTTTTTATTAATCTCAAAATCCTTGAAATAATGTTTTGGATTTAAAAAAAAAAAAAAAACAATTTTTTTAAAAGCACTACTAATATAATTAAAAAATTATTATTATTATATATAGCTCAAGTATTATTATTTCAATAAAATATATGCAAATTTTAATCTGGTGAGGAAGATTTAAAAAGATGAAAGAAGCTATGTTTTAAAGCTTTTAATTTTGGGGATTCTTTATTTCTTAAAATTATTTTAAAGTGATGTACGTAATGTACAAAATGTCCCAAAAGTGACCGACGATTTGAAAAATCAATTAAAAGAACAAACAGAAGGTGATGAAATGTACTGTTTTCTGCATTCTACTTAAGTTACCAGGGAATTTATTCTTACCAATTTTCACAATTATTACAAAGTTTTTCAACAGATAACGCTGATGACTATAGGCAAAACTACAAAACAATGTTTTCAAAATAACTACCGTTTGAAGCAACAGTCTGAAGACAAGTGATGGAACTCCAAAACAATAAAAATACGCTATTCTAACGAATAAACCATTTTCGAAGGATACGGTAGGATGTAGAAATAATAAAAATCTGAATGGTCGGAATGTGTACAGAATAGCAGCGCCATCTATTGACGAGCTTTGTAACTAATTTTGAAAATTTGTGAGAATAAATTACCTGGTTATTTAAGCATTATTCAGCAAAACCGCACATTTCTAACATTTTTTTTTTTTTTTTTAAATCGTCGGTAATTTTTGGGACACCCTGTACATTACAACTTATTTAGCATATAAAAACCAGTCGACTTCATACTAAACGACATAGTGTTCGGCATTTTTTATTCTTAACAAAACAAAATAATGCAAACTTATTTAGATTTTTAAGAAAAGGATTTGTGAAATATTTAGATTTATAATATTATTTTATATATCTTATAAATAAAAATAATTTAAAATTAAATGTCGCAGTTTTGTGTTTAAAATAATCTTTTCACCTTTTTCGTAATAGTTCAAATAGGTAAATTTTTGTACGTGTTTTAAGAGAGTACTATTAGGTAAATCATCAAGTATGTTTTTGTTAAATGTTAAAGCATTCTTATAAATTTTAATTGGCATTTTGTGAACAGTGAAGAAACTTATCAAAGCTTTCATAGCATCAACAATTTATCTCGTGGCATACTTGTAAAGTACAGGGTGTTATTACAATAAAACACACACACACAAGATTTTATATTCACTTCACTTTAAAAATTACTTCATTTCTTATAATAAGAAAACGTTTACACTGTACTAAAAAAGTTTAAAAAAAAAAAAAAAAATCAAAGAGAAATCGGTGGGATTTGGTACACATTTTTTATTTTCAATGTAACCCTTTAATTAAAGCAAAAACAAGTAAAAATTCTTCTCTTACGTATCCAAACAGGAGTACTGAATAATTATTATTTTAAGATGTTTTCTAACATGTAAACACAAAATGTAGCTTTGTTTACTAATTTTAATTGCGAGTGTTCAAACGTTACGGGCACCGATAGCCCAGGCGGTAGAGTAACGAGCTCGTAACCGGAAGGTTGTGGGTTCGGGCCTCCGTCCGCCAAATATCGGTGTGTACCTAATGGGGGCTGGTGCACATTAAATCTGTCGTGGCCTCAATGTCCTCTCATTGGTGTGGTGGGGTCGGAGAGAGGGGTTTACACTAGAAGATTTCGATCTCGTATTCTTCTAGATGCTCAAAATTACGAGACGTATTTGGCTGTGTTAAGCACTTTATAAGTGGCAGAAATAGACAGTCGGTGGTTTCAAAACAAAACAAAATCAAACTTTACGGAAATTAAATCAATCATATTTCTATGATCCCATGCAAACTTTAACGAAGAATACATTTTTACGATTAAAACAAGCCTTACTGTTCCACTGGATATTAAAAGGCAAGTCGAGTATCATTAATTAGTTGTGGGGTAAAACAGTTTGTTCCTGAAAGGAGCTTTATGCCGGATTTACACGCTACCAGGCTGGGTTCCAGTTTAGATGGCCAGTTCTGCGACGTCAGAAGAGCGACCGCTGCGCTACCTGTTGGTGGTCATGGGAAATCGCAAGTGATTGAATGATGGGTATCGCCTACAGGTCGGCGATATATCGATACAACGATATTTTTTTTTTTAAATATCGATAACAGTTACCGATATATCGATATTTTAACGATTTTTAGTTTATTTATGATCGTTTTCTAGTTCCATGTGTTTTTTCGATTTTCTTCTCAAGGGCAGAGAGCGATAGTCACTAAATCTATTAATTCACAAAATGCCCTGAAAAACCTTCAAAATAAAATGCCCATCATTAAATCCTGGTGCTCTAAATGGAAAATTAGTATTAATGCAAGCAAATCACAAGTTCTATGCACCACGACTAAAAATAACAAGAAAAACAAAATCAATGGCAAGAAAATCACCCTTTTTAATGAGGAAATTCCCAATGTTAAAAAAGCTAAATATCTGGGTGTAACAATCAATTCTAAACTTAACTGGTCGGACCACATCACCAGTGTGATAAAAAAAACCTTTGGAATTGTTGGTAAACTCTCTCCACTTCTTAGCAGAAATTCCTCACTGCCGCTCAACCACAAAAGAAGACTTTACCTGAGTGCAGTTAGGCCAGTATTTACATATGCGTCCCCTGCATGGGCTACCTGCACACCCAAAGACATTCACAGACTCCAGGTCATGCAAAACAAAATTCTAAGGAACATGGTTGATGCCAGCACATTTGTTAGGAACAATCTCATTCACAGAGACTTAAAAATCGACACTATTGCCCAACACCTGGCAGAATTAAACATCTCATTTTACAAAAAGGCTACAAAAACTAGCTCAATAATTAATGAATGTCTGGATTATGAGATATTTCAAAGTGATTCACGTAACAGACCATATGCTGCATTTGTTCTTACCGACGCTGTCATGACCAAAAGATTCAACAAATAACTCTTTTGATCTCACTTTCTGTAAAATTACACTTTCTTTTACAGACCCCCCCCCCCCTTTTTTTACTTTTAGAAACGCAAGCTTCTTGTTTTTAGCTCCTATTGTTGACGTTAAAATCTCTGGTTTTAACGATTTATTTTTTGTACCCAGAAGCGTTAGCTTTTGTTTATTTTATGTAAACTTTTTATTTTTCTTTCTTTTTATTTTGTGCTGTCCCGTCCGTCCCTCACTGTAACTTTTCATGCCAATTAGATTTTTATATTTTATGATGATCGCCCTTCGGGCCCATTTATGACCAGTGGCATAGTGCCTCCGGGTTGTAACCACTCTAAAACATTATTAAAGTAAGTAAGTATAGCAGTAATTCAATCAATCACTTCTGACTAAGAGTTCAGAGAGTTAGGACCTGTTTATCCTGCGATGCCTAAACCAAAGCGTAAAGCCAAGACTGCTAGTGCCCTGGCACCAAACAAGGCTGTTACGAACGAACCTGATATTGTTGTTCCTGCTCCAGCAGATGATGTCCCCATAGACAACACTGCTGTGGAAATTTTTCCAAAACCGATTATTCCAAATCCGAATTCCAGCTTAGAAATGGTTAATGCATTGTTTGACGCTTTGAATGCTAAACGTGCAGCCAGAGATGATGCCATGAAAGCCGAGAATGCTGATTTCCTTCCCACCATTTTCCAGTTTCCTGCTGATCATATTGGCAAAGAGTTACTTCGTAAATTGCACCAGTTGCTTGTTGATAGTAATCTCCTTTTTAATGCCTCAGTAGTACGAGATAACTACCAGATAACTCCCCACAATGCTCGTGAGGAGAATGTTATTTCTAAGTTTCTGAAGGATGCTGATTGTGGATTTTCATCCATTCCACCTAACTCACCTAAGCCTGTCAATCTTGTTATTAGGGGCCTTCCCCTTTCTACCTCCCCAGTGGAGATTCTCGAGTTTATCAATATGGAAAAGCCAAATTCCGTACCTACAATAATTACCCAACTCAAGAGTAAGGTTAGCAGGAAACTGCTGCCCCTCTTCGTGATGGAATTTCCTGGAACTCAAGATGTTAAGAGCGTCCAAGCCTGGACCTCTCTTCTTTTCGTAAAAGTTACGATTGAGCCTTTTCTAAGCAAACGTGGCCGAGCGAGAGGACCGATCCAATGCCACAAGTGTCAGCGATTCGGTGACCACTTAGCTGCATTTTGCAATTTCCCTACCAGATGTCGCCACTGCTCTCTTAACCACCCCAGTCGTGAGTGCCCAACCAAAGAGGGCATTAAAGTTTGCTGTAATTGTGGTGCAAATCACCCTAGCTCTTCTCTTTCCTGTCCTACCAGGATTGAGTTTCTTACCAATGGGAAAAGAGGGCCCGCTGTCAAGAAGGCGATAGCTCCCTCCGCTCCCACCTCCACTTTACATCCCAACCGATCTACCAAATTATTGCCGAGACCGCTTGCGGTTAAAGCTTTAATTAAGAAAACATATGCGGAAGTCGCATGCCAAGCTACATGTCAAACTCCTGTTACCACAGTCAACACGGCGACTGAAACTGAAGTTTTGACCCCCCCCCCCCCTTCGACCCCTGATGTGGATTCTACCGTTAGCTGCAAGTTTACTAATGAGTGCAGGAGCACCTTTTTGAACTTGAATTCTACTATTGCTGATAGTTTTCCTTGCCTGGAAGATTGCCTTGTTTGGACCAAGAAGCACGCACCACTTTTTGTGCCTGTTGTTGCTCTGCTTTCCCAACTTCCATTGCAGTCACCACAATAAGGTTGGCTCCTCCCACCTGCCATTTCCTCGTTTCTTACTGGATGTCAAGTTTAGCCAGCATCTTCTTTTAAAGAGCGCTTTGGTTTTTTTCATAATTCACTGCCTTGTGGCATATTTTAGATGAAAAGGTATTCGCCCTCCCGGGCATCAGGCACCTTGTACAACACTACATCAAAGCAAAGCAAAGTCGTATTGAACTGTTTTTTCACCTACTGTGCTGTCCTGTCCGTCCCTTCTGTATTTTTATGCCAATGATGACCTTCTCATCTTCGACGATCGCCCTTCGGGCTCATTTATTGACCAGTGGTATAGTGCCTCCGGGCTGGTACCACTCTAAATCATTATTAAAGTAAAGTATAGCAGTAATTTGTGCTAGAACTGAAACCTAGGTAACATAGAGTGCGTCTGTGCACTTCATGTGGATAAATTGTTGAAATTAACTATTCTTGTAGTTAATTCATCCATGGTAAAGTAATGGACGGTGTGCAAAAGGTTAAAAATCTAAGTAATGTAATAATATGAACAAACTATATAAATAATATTTAGGGGCAGAACGTAATGCCGGCACCTCCACCAAAGCAAATCAACTTAGAAATACTTCGAACAGAAATGTTTTGGTTAAGTTATCACAGTTTGCCCAATACAGATGCGATGTCCCCTGTACGGGGACATACGAGCGCAATGTTAAAACGAGTGATGTCCCCCATACGGGGACATACGAGTGAAAAGGGTTAAGTGTTTCTGTTTGTAGAATTAATATAATGACAATTAATGTGGATTTCATGAGCCATTCCCGTATTAGGATGAATATAATTACCTGGTTAGAAGAGATTAACACGTTGAACGCCACGCGATGCTATACTGCAACACCAGCGCTACAATAACGATGGATTTATTTATTTATTTATTTATTTATTTATATTTATTTATTTAGGCAGTTATTTGACTAAGAAATTTGATTAGTTAATTTTTCAAATTATCTAGGTATCAATTTAAAAAGATATTTTTACTTCTTGAATACAAAAGTTTGAGTAGGTATGTAGTAAAATGTGCATAAAAAATTTATGCTTTAAAAATAAAGCTTCTAAGATTGGCTGGTTGGTTGTTTTCAGATTATCTGGCGCTGTCAGCAACACGAGGGGTATAATGCGCCGAAACATTCGTCATTAGACAAGCCAACATACATTTACAAACACCCATGCCAACACGGGACTCGAACCGGCAACCTCGCGGTCTAGAAGCTAGCACGCTAACCACTATACCGTTTGGTCTGCATTTTAAGATTGGCATTTCTTTTAAATCAACCTACACTAAAAAATAATTAAGCGTACCATATGTAGCACGCTAGGGCTCTTTCTGCCGTTTGCGGGTTACACAGACGAAATGTTTTTCATTCCAGGAGTGTTTTTCTTACAAAATTGTCATTAATTAATAATTTTGTCCAAAAGGATGTGCGTTTACTATGTAGAAGTAAGAAGTCCTGTTAGTGTTTCCTGGCACATATATTGCCATTAATTTATAAATATTTTTCCAAATATACTCTCTAGTACCATCCCATGTGTAAATAGATGTTGTTAGAAAACTAATTACATCCTGATAAATGTTACATCTGAATTTTCTACCATTCCAAACTCAAATATATTAGGGGATAGTTCAAACTTGTAATAACACTTGGAAAGCGTCAGATTACATGTCAAGATTTTCGATGCAGTTGAATTGTTTTCGTTCAATGATATTTTCTGGAAAGAAAGTGGTGAAAGAAAAAAATGGAAACAACTGACGTTAAGTGCATTCTTCGCGAGAAAATGAAATGCTTACAATAAATTAACGTGTTTGGGCTTTGGGTATAAAATTAAATGTAACTTCATTGTCTTTATTATTTAAATGATTCATTTTTATTATTATGCATTATTTTGCTACTAAGTTACTTAATAAAGTGCATGTATGTTCCTAAATTAATTTTTTTACATTTTTATCATATCGCTCGATATATCACGCAATAAGATGTATAGCCTATTTTGCTTGTCTCCGGACAAGTGCGATATATCGAGGGGCTACTATACTGACTGTTATATCTTAAATGGTTGATTATAACAATATCTACTCCTAAACAAATAATGTAGTTAAATTTTTAATGCATAAATATTGATCGCGAAGTATACAGAAAAATATTTGGGGAAATGTTTATTTATTGTATGCATTTTCTAATACACAATTATGTACTATCTGCCTATCTATATATTTTTTCCAATATCCAGATACCAATCTCTTAAAGCACTTTTGTTGTTGTTTTTTGAACTTTTCTATCAAAATATGCTTAAAGACAATTTAGTTTAGAAAAATTATCCTCTACAAATGTCGTCTTATTTTTAATGGATATCAGATGCGATGCGATAAATTTGCGATGTAATAGATTTCAATCAAACCTCTCCAATTAAAGGTTTGAATAAACAAATCCTTAAAAATAATTATTGAGCGTATTTTGTACATTCCATATGACAATTGAAGAAAACAAAAGCATTGATTTAATATTAAAGGAAAACTGCATATTCACACAGTTGAAGACATATCTTGGTGATTCATAAATAATAGTCTTTGTAGAAGAATATAGTGTAGTAATATTTTAGATGAACTTGAAAGAAGTTTGCTCCTAAAATTTGAAGGTGAGTTCAAACGATTTTGATTTATCATGGTCATGACAATGTAATTTCTCAACGTCTCCAAACAAAACAAACATTTACAAAATTGTTTCGATTTTAAATTTTAATTACCCATACGTTAACGTAAAGTAATGAAAGAATCCCATACGGTAAAGTTGGTTGGTTGTTTTCAGATTATCTGGCGCCGTCAGCAACACGAGGGCTATAATGCGCCGAAACATTCGTCATTAGACAAGCCAACATACATTTACAAACACCCATGCCTAACACGGGACTCGAACCCGCAACTTCATGGTCTAGAAGCTGCCCATACGGTAAAGAAAATCATTTAAAAAAAAAAAATCTACACGCTTTGGAAAGTGTTGAGTTCAATTAAGTGGTCTAGAAAAAATGTCTGTGTCTGTTCGGAGTCAGCAGCACCATTCGAATTCTTTATCTTTTCATTGTCATTTTATAAATATATATCATAAAACGCACCTTTTTTCTAAAAATTTTATCTTAACTTAGAAATACTACTGAATATGTTATTCTAGTAACTTTAACTCGTTGAGCGTCACGTGAATTTTTAAGGAAATCCCCTTCGGGCCATACGCAGTTGTGTGCTTCGCATTGCTATACCGCAATACCAGCGCATCGTTGCTAACAGATTAAAATTTACTCAATACAATTGAGTAAATATATTACGGATATTGTTTCTCATCGCAATAGAAGATATTTACGCTTGGAATGAAATTCTTATAGACATTCATTCTACACGTTTACGCAACGTTGCCTGACCTAGGACTTAAAATTCTTAGGTCAGGCAATTTTTCACATGGATATTTTGGACATAGTATATTTAATAATATTTGTATCTATAGAAATATCAATAGTGTTTCAAAAACCAAGACTTTTTGCACTTTAAAAAGTACTAAGAAAGGCACTATGTCAAATTATAGGTGTGGGAAAAACAACAGCGTACTGTCAGCCACCGCGATGGCTGACGCGGCACTCAACATGTAAATGATACTATACTGTAATAAATAAAAAATAAATAATTTTTCAGTAATTGCATAAAACAATGTAATTTTTTTAGTTTTATATCATATTTTACACTGTCAGCCACCAAAGGATGACGCGGTGCTTAACGTGTTAACCTTCATATATGGTACTCATCCTCCCAGAGAGGTCTCTAGGAAGTCAATCGCAATCACGGGGATGATTTCCTATGTACCTCCCTGGAAGGATGTGTGCTATATGGGTTCGTATACAGGATAGTAGTGGCTTTGGGACCATCGTTAACCCATTACCGAAGTCATAAAAATAATTTTCCAAAAACCATATGAAAATTCAAAATATAAATTAAGTAATTAAAAAAAAACTTACTGGTGGAAATTTTAAAGTGTTATAAACATACACACATCTGAAATTTCCATCGAAAAGTGATAAAGGAATACCTTTAATGCATAGTTCTGTTCTCTTTACTATTGCTCTGCAACGCTTGTTTCCCATCTGCTTCGTTTACAAGAAAGGATAGTGTAATATTTTTCGAAAAACATCTCCAATTTCCCCATTTTTACAATTTTTTTAACCAATGATGTAATAATTATCGCCAAACTGGCCATTGTTTTTTAAATGACAAAAATGAATGAATGAATGTGAAAATGGTAAAATGCACCAATCCATGACAAATTTAAATAAAGTGACCTGTATTAATTGAAACGAAAATTGTATGTTGTATACCACAACCCTAGTTTTTACTAAGATTATAAATAATACAAGTATGTTATATCTAAAGTGAATTTGAAGAGAGAGGGTCTGAAGCCTATCGAAATAAACATTTCTTTAGAATACATATTTCTAAGACTGTGAAAAAAAAGATATCTAAACAAAACAAAAAAATTAACATTTTTTTTTTTTTTTTTTTTTTTTTAAATAGTTAAAATTTTAACACAGTGAATTTCCAAGTCAACAATTATGTGAAACTATCTGCATAACCCCACGTTGCTAGGGACCCATTGAAGAACATAAAATTTTACACCTAAAAAAAAAAAAGTGGAAAAAAATGTATTATAGGACATTGCCAAAATCAAAAACACGGTAACTAAAATAAAATTAAAATGAAAAAACATATAACAATAAAATTAAGTTTAAATATAAAAATAATAAAGTAAATAAGGTACTCTTCCGTTAGACGGGTATCAGTTAGCACACTTGGCGCCAAGACTAAATGTTTATACATTTAAGTGACGTGAATTACCAAATCTATATGTTTATGGTTTACTATAGGATTTCTATAACAACCCTATACGAGTTTGTTGCAGAAATTATAAATGATTTGAAATTTGTTAGCTTGGATGAGTAATCGATGCAATTTTGCGGTTTTTATCTGGTGCCTGTGTACCGGAAAAGTACTGTAAATAAAATTAAAATATAACTTAAAATAAAATAAAATTCTTTGGCAGAAACCTTATTTTTCCGGAAAATAAAACGCTAAATAATATCGCGCCAAAGAGATGTCCTATACTACATCTGTAACGGAAAAGTTTTGTATTCTTAAGAATTGTTTAGTATGCAGAAAAAGTAATATGGTGCCCTTTTACTAACCTCATAATCTGGACCAAAATGAAGCGCCAAGAAAATAAAATCGCAAATACACTAGCTTGCATGCTAAGCTTGTGGTTCAAATTGTAAAATAATCTGGTGTAAAAACATGCATAAAATACAAAAATACATTCAAATCTAGATTAAATAATATGGAACTTGATACACAAGACGAAAATAATCAAAAGAAGGAATGAAGAAAAATTATCATTCACTTCAAAAATCACTGTTTCGCAAATATTTGAATATAAGACAATATAGTTGTAAAGGAATTAAAAGCAAAAAAAATCGGAATTTTCCTTACAGTTAAAGAATTTAGTTTCTCATCAACAGATGGCGTTTTAGGTATGTGTGAGCAACTGATTCATATTTTTTAAGCATTATTTGGTCTAGAGCAGCGTCCACCACTATGCGGCCCGCGGGCCAGATTTGGCCCGCAACGGATATTTCTGCGGCCCGCCGGCACCCCAGAAGATTAGAAGGAGGGGAAAAAAAATCAAATTTCACGATATGAACACTTTTTTTTATATATAATTATAATTTATCCAAAAAAATATGTGTTAACTATGAAGAACAGAGTACTCCACAACGTGCCCGAAGAAACTATATGCATACGCTTTCAGCTAGGTGATTTTCAATAAAAATAAATACAGGAATAACATAACTGAATCTCATTTTGAAAATTTATTAAAATTGACTGCAACAAATATTTCGAAAGACATCGACTTTATCATAAAATAAACTGAACAATTTCGATCGCCATCGTCTCACAATTGACATCGACTAAAACGGAGTAATTTTGAAGTACATTTTAAATACTTTTAATAAGTTAGGTCAAGTCGTATTGTCACGTTGAAACAAGATTCCCTTCATTTTTAGACTTTGATTTTCTATAAAAAAAAAAGAAGAAAGCTATTTTTTTTTTTAATTAATTGAAAAGAAAAAAAAATAATCAAATATCAATTGTAGTTTTATCTATTAAGATAAAAAAAAAATAATACACATTTTTTCCATTTCCCAGAAATGCTGTATATTGTTAAATCTAGAATAACTAAAGATAAATATTTTGGTGTATCCGGCCCGCGAAAAGCTTCAACATAAGTCATACGGCCCGCCTATAAAAGTTAGTGGCGTACGCTGGTCTAGAGCTTCTAATCATTAAAGTTTTTTTTTTTCCAAATACAATTTGTTGCCTAAAAATATATTATTTTTTATTTTGTGAGAGGAAAAACTATTTTCTTAAGCATTTCTATGAAAACTGTATCGTTCTATAGCATTTAATTTCTGAATTACCGTCCTTTTTTTTTGCATCATTTTGTATATATATCTATATGTATATACAAGCATATATGCAAAACATTAATATATCCTTCATGAACATCTTTCTGTCCGAATAACCCAAAACAATGTATGTTATTTTTGGTATAATAATGATAAGTAATAAAAACACACAGGAAAAATTATTTCGGTTGGAAACATTGTAAGAAAAACGAATAATATTTATATTTTTACATATATAATGATAAATTTATACAAGAAAAATGTAGCTTTTTTTTTTGTGATGTAAAAATACATCAATATGCAAAATTCTTATGGATTTTTTTCTGTATTTTTCTCATTAGCTACACCCATTTCATGGTTGATTTCAAATATTATTTATTAAAAATACAAATTCATGCATTTAAGGGTTAATGTAAGCGATCGGGCAGTGATAGCTGCCGCATACGATAGCCATACCCACAATCTTCATGGCGATCTTGAGAAGTTTCTGCCATAGGGATATGCATATACTTGCCACGATCAGGGTCCGATATGTAAAGACGACGCAACAAATCCATTTTGCTCAACAGAATCCTTTTGAATCTCACTTGGTGTAAAAGTAAACTGCATTTTTCAAGGTATTGCGACATATTCCTCTTTATTGCATTTTTTGTTTGAGGGTCATATCTCAAATTATGAGCACATAAAAAGCAAAAAAGTAATTTAACACATGCAAAAACTTGAATTTGCATGTTTGAAAACATCCTAGGGATCTTCTTAGTATTGGAGGATATTGGAAACAAGGGTACGGGAAGATCATTCAACCCTGGTCGAAAATCGAGCATCATTCCAAAATGCACGATTTCTTTAAATTTTTTTTTTAATTTTTCTTTTTTAACAAACCTAAAAATATCAAACATTTATTTTTTAGCCTTCCTTGCTTTCTTATAAAATATATTTCAATTTTAAAACTGTGCCTCAATATCTTCAAAACTTTAAGAATATTTTTTCCAGCATTTGTCGAGATTGGGCAAGGTTCGTAACAACGGTCGGTCAACCAAAATCCGCATAGGGAATAGCCAATGTCGAGCGATATTAGCCAGAGAATTCGTGCTATTAGAGATATCAATTAGAAAGTAATACAACCCCCCCCCCCTTCTCCCCCCTAGAAAATGTAAAAGATAAGACCAGATTTTTTCGGGGCCATTCAATTATCTGGCCCCTGGCTTCTATATTACTCTATAGCGCAAACTTTATATACGCTGCTTCCCTGTAGACCACTTTGTAAGATTATAATTTGGTAAAACTTCCAAGTGCAGTACGAATTCTGCGCCAAGAATCGCTTACATAAAACCGCGCCAAATTATAGCAACCATAGACAGTTAACTTATAATTTTAAAAAATGGCGGCGGCTGCCATTTGTTGGCGACAATCATCTTGGCTCAAAATCCGTACCGTACTTGGAATTTAACCTTATAATTTTAGCAACTATGCCTTTCTTTTTTCTATTTAGATGAACTTGCAGCTGTTTATACTGTTGGCGATTCTCGTGAGTTGCTGTCTCCTTGCTGTCGATTCTGCGGATACCGATATAGACAGCGTCTGCATTAGTTACCCCTCAACCTTCACGAAGATTCTTCATCAAATTTTGCACTTCATGTTTAGTATGATAAACAATTGATGTTTTATTTGTTATATTTGAACTGTAACTTGTGGAAAACATTTAGCAAACTATGTTGAATGAATTTTGCCATGAATGTAAATTTAAGGTTGTAAAGAAAATAAACTAATACAAAAATTGGAGGATGTGAAAACGTATTATTATTGTCATTAAAGTATTATTATCATCATAGACAACATTTCTAAATTAAATATTTGTATGGGCACCTTATAAAATAAGTTTTTGATTGTATTCAGATTATCTGGCCCCGTCAGCAACACGAGGGCTATAATGCGCCGAAACATTCATCATTAGACAAGACAACATGCATTTACAAACACCCATGCCAACACGGGACTCGAGCCTGCAACCTTGCGGTCTAGAAGCTAGCACGCTAACCACTATACCGTTTGGTCGGCTAAAATAAGTTTTTAAAAATAGTTGTAAGTACAGTCTCTGTATATCTTTACTACATGTCAATATACGTTTGTAAATGGAGTTAATTAAGAATTTGTAATGAAAAAAAAATCAAAAAATAATAAACTCTCTCTTATGATGAATTTTTACATGATATTAAAAAAAACGTAAATAATGAATAAAACTGAGCATTTAATTTAGTAGCCCAGTTATAACGATTTAAAAAATTATACATTTTTCATTCATAAATAATATATTATAATAATATAACGCATGAAAACAAAGATTTTTATATAATTCCTTTATATGCATTGCCAATTTTTACTTGCAAATGCAACTTCTTGAGTTCAGATCGAGTTTTTATACTGTTTGACTACTAAGAACATACGATCCATTCCGAACTACTTACTAACTTCTTTTTTCTCCAAAAATTCGATTGAATGCATTGTCATCTACAACGAACCAATATCTACGAAAGCTGATAAGTCTGACGTAAAGTCAATAAAATCATATATCTTTTATTTATTTTGATTAAAAAAAATTTGGCAACAAGGAAGGAGTTTCAACAATGATAGGTTCAAATTATTTCATTAGCGTAAGACCTGATTTACACGCTACCAGTCGAGGTTCCAGTTCAGATTGACAGTCGGTGACGTCATGTGACGTTACCTGGTTCCTGGTTCCAGTAAACCAAACATTTTCTATTTAGTGGTGCCGGAGACTTCTATCAACCAATCACGTGTGCTCTCCCATGATCACCGAAAGACGGCGCAACGGTCACTTACTTGACGTTACAGAACTAGTGATCTAAACTGGAGGCCCGACTGGCAGAGTGTAAATCCTGCTTTAAGCCGGATTTACAAAATTCCAGTAGGGCCTCCAGTTTAGATAGCCAGTTCTGTGACGTCAGCTAAGCGACCGCTTTGCCGTCTATCAGTGATCACGGGAGAGTGCATGTGATTGGTTAATCGGAGTCGCCAGTAAATAGAAAATGTTTAGTTTACTGGAACCAGTAGCCTGGTGACGTCATATGACGTCCCTGACTGGTGATCTAAACTGGAACCTCGACTGGTAGCGTGTAAATCCGGCTTTATTCATCGATATAGATTAACAATTGGATAGACTGCTTAACGCTATGGGAAATGAAGCCGTTTCCAGATGCCGTTGGGTGGATAAAAAATATGGGCTGCCGAGGATTGAAAGTAAAATTATGGGTTGTACACAGCAGAAGTGTCAATAGTAGACCTTAATTAGTAATACTTTGAAAAAAATATCTACTCTAGAACTTTACCAGGTTTCTCGCATTCCCATCCAACTATAAAAGTGAACTGTGATTTGTTAATCATCCACCCAGCATCATCAACCACCGGCTCGTTTTTCTCCTTGCATTGACATCTGAGCAGTCTATTATTGTTTATCTATATCGATGGCGTTACTATGCAACGCAAAGTTAAATTGACTGGACTTCACTCCATAATGATTTTATGCATTCTCATTCAATTATCTTTTATTTATTTTGATTAAACAATTTTTTGCGACGGGAAAAATGTTCAAAAATTGATCGGTTGAAAGGTATTTATTAATAATACCTAGGATTATACAAACGTGTGTAAAAGCGACCTTTTACTGAGAGTTGCAATCCCAAAATTTGATAGAATGCATTGTCATCGATATGAAATCTATCTGCCAAGTTACACCCCGATTGGATTTCAGCAAGGGGGTTAATTAGGCCTCCGCAGTTCACCCACCATTGACATATATACTAGAGTTCCCACGTTATTGAAAGTCCTTAAAAGTGCTTAATATTTTTGAATTTGTTTTTTAGGCCTTGAAAGTGCTTGAAAATGCTTAGAGGTGCTTAAAAGTCCTTGAAAATGCTTAGGAGGTCCTTCAAATTCCTTAATTTTAGAGGATGTTGTGTGACCAAAGGCAAAATTTATAAAAAATACAACTTGGACTTGCTATCCACACGTGACCGCCACTTATCCGCAACGTATCAAAATTCTCTGACATATTTGTATTACACATCCACCAACTTGTTACTTTTTTGGTAGAATATACTTTACAACAAAATTATTTATAGACATGATACCTGAAAACAAATTTTCAACAGTCCTTAAAAACATTATTTAGGTCCTTAAAAGTCATGGATTTTCATTCTGTGATTTGAATGGGAGCCCTGCATAGCCACACACTTACACACAAAATCTCGAAGTTAATATACAGTATTTAAAAGCATAAGAAATTAGTTATATTTTATTTATAAAAACACAATTTTGGGAATTTTCGTTTCTGCTACAAAACAGAATTAATTTCAAAGAAAACACAAAAAAATTAAGTCTATAATCTAAATTTACAAAACTTTAAGAGTTTCATTTTGGCATTACATTATCAATCTTTATTGACATAAATTGTACGATACATTTACTGATTCAGAGAATGAATATAGCTGGCCATGGCAGATACCACGTCTTCCGACGTACCAAAATCAGACATTTGTACTTGTAAAGTGAATGTGAAATAGTTACCACGATTACAACTTCAAAGTTTTATTACGTTTGCATTTTGTTATCAGTTTAGAGTTTTTCAGAATTACATCATTGACTGGTAGAATTTCAACAGCATTTTCAGAATGGAATAGAAGGCGTCCACTACATCCTTTGGAAGGCTTACACATACTGAGTTCTTGGATTGGTCATCCTCTGCGGCCACCTCAGACACGACAAATAAACACAGAGCGAGCAGAATGAACAGACAATAGAGGGAAGACATCATCTGCAAGAAAATGAGAAAGGATTAGAATTTCAATGGGTTATTTACAGTGGTAATTACAAGGAGATGCGAAATTGATCTTAAAATATTAATAATCTAATGGACAATTTCCGAATTTTTTTTTTTTTTATTATTTGATTTTTATTCAATTCTAAATGTTTCGAAAAGGCCATAAACAGAAAAATTTCTGCTCAATGCACTTTTCCTATTTTTTTTTTAATTTGCAATCAAAGTTCCCCCGCTACACGTTGGCGAGAAAACTATTCATTCGGCTCGAATTGAATGTGACGTCAAGGCTTCACAAACATCTTGGCCTGAAATGCGGCAGCGGAAACAAGTTTTGAAAGTTTCTCGCAAATTGCGCCAACCTATACTGGATATGGCAATGGTCTACCAAAGCCAAATATTTCAACGCCAACTATTTGGCAGAAACCTCACGATAACCATAGAAACGGAAGAAAGCTTTGACGTCAGAAATATTATTGAGTGTTTTGATCGGACTGGTTCTGGCTCGGTTTTGTAGCATTTTCTTTTCTTAATATTTAAAAAACTAATTTTTTTAAAGAACTTTTGTTTAAATATTTGGAATCGGAAAGAAATTCTTCATAAATATAAACTTATTTCACTCGCTTTTTAAAAAAAAATGCTGGAACTGTCCACAGGGCCCGATCATGACAAGTTGGGGCCCAAGGCCCGGACACATTCGGTGGCCCTTTTTTCAAACGTGGACTCAACGCAAAGTCAAATGAATTAACATGAAATATAGAAAAAGTTGATGAATTTATGTTAATATTGTTTTCTAAAAGTTGCTTTTTTATCACAAATAAAGAAACAAATTTCAGACAGTCAAATTTATAAATAAAAAAAAGGAAAAACTTTGTTATGTATAACATATTGCTTTTCACTGTAACAATGTGTCCATCCGTGACCACAATATCTGCAGCATTATTCACAATTTCATAGTCGACATTTGCTGATCTTACTATAAATTCGCCAAGACTTCCTTTCAATTTTTGTTTCTCTATCTTTCAAAAAATCTTGTGTCTCACGCTTTTAAACGGTTTATTTGAATAAATACACTCTGGGACACTAAATACGGTTCAAGATCAATACGAAATGATTTTTATGTAAAATTATTTTATACAGGTTATAAAAGATATTCACATTGCTTTTGTGAAATAAAAATGATTTACAGCCAATTTCGGGCCCCCTAAAATCATGGGCCCAAGGCCCGGGCCTTGCAGGCCTAGGCGATGATCAGGCCCTGACTGTCCATTGCTCAATGAAATGTTAGTTTAAAGTTGCGCATGAACTTTCGGTTTAAATGAATCATTTAATATCTCTTATTTACAACACAGTGTGTGTGTGTGTGTGTGCGCGCGTGTGTTTGTGTGTGTGTGTGTGTGTGTGTGTGTATGTGTGTGTGTGTGTGTGTGTGTGTGTGTGTGTGTGTGTGTGTGTGTGTGTGTGTGTGTGTGTGTGTGTGTGTGTGTGTGTGTGTGTGTGTGTGTGTGTGTGTGTGTGTGTGTGTGTGTGTGTGTGTGTGTGTGTGTGTGTGTGTGTGTGTGTGTGTGTGTGTGTGTGTGTGTGTGTGTGTGTGTGTGTGTGTGTGTGTGTGTGTGTGTGTGTGTGTGTGTGTGTGTGTGTGTGCCCTACTGTTTTTCTCCACATTTTAGTAATTTTCAAAAGTGCAATTGTACCCTCATTTACCTTTCTTGCAGCAAGCATAAGAATATCTTCCTCAGGAAGAATCCACTTGATTAAATAGTGTCAAATGAATGAAGGAAATATGAAATGGAAGTCATGGAAAATATCATATAATAAACGTTACATAATAAGAAACTTGAGCCACCTTTTAATAATTTTATCCAAGCATTTTAACTGAAGTTTAGCCTATGGGGTATCTTTTACTGTCAACATTCAAACTGAGCATTGCAGTGTGATGCATAGCATATGAATGGATGAACCGTTTGTTAAGATTTGAAGGTAACCTTTATATAATATCTCCACTCTATAAATACAAAAGCTAAACAATGCGGGGTAAAACTTCCAAGTACGGTACGGATTCTGCGTCAATAATTGTTTACAGAAAACCGCACCAAAATATGGCAACCATAGGTTGTTCACTTGTTATTAAAAAAAATTGGCAGCGGCTGCCATTTGTTGGCGAAAAACATCTTGGAGCAAAATCTGTTCCGTACTTGGAATATTAACCCAATTTGGATTAAAAATGAGTGTGTGTTGCCCTGAAATAATTTGCTTACGTATATTAGATATTTGACGACCTGGAACATTCTAGAAAACTAATATGCGATTATTGCATCAAAAATAACCAATGTGTTCAAATTGAAAAGGGGGAAATAAAAGAAAGAGATCGAACATTCCAAATCATGCGAAATTATACGATAATAGAATATGATACTTAACGAGACATTAATAGTAGAAATAAAGAATTAAAAACTTCGGAACAGGCAAGTTTATGTTCAGACAGATACAGTTTTTTTGTTCAAAATGGTAATTGGATTTCCTGATGAAATATTAACTAAAAGTTACGCATTAATTTCCTGTTCAAGATAATAAATTAAAAACCATATTTTCCTACTTTTTCTACTGAATTTTGAAATTTTCCGATACATATTTTTTTTTTTAATGTTCATACGCCAGGCGGTTGCAAGTATACCTTCTTGGCTCTCCAAATAGTTTTCATCCATTTGAACCGATCCATTGAATCCGTAGAACCTCCAATTGAATCATTATTACGAAATATTTGAACTTAAAGAAATTAAATATATTGAGAGCAGCACGAACTTTAAAAAGATTTCTACAATTTTCCTGGGTCCCATGATAGTTTGATTAGATGTTTTCGATACATAATAAATGTACAGTACTAAAAAAAAAATTTAGTACTATGGCTATAGCGTCGGTTCTAATTATCGTAAAAACTTGCGGTTTGCACCAAAATGTTTTGCTTATGATTTTCTATATATCTGATGCAATTTTTTAAGGGGTCATATACTAGGTAAATGTAACGCTATCTTCGAAAATGTCAATACGAGCCCCTATTTTTTTTATCATTTCATTCGATTTCAATTCATTATGTTGAAAAACACGCCAATTATGAAAGAAAATGTCTAGACCATGTTTTGACGGATTTTCAGGGAGAATTTCCATAAAACGAAAGGTATTTTTAAGGTTCTACTTCACAGCTGGCGAAATCGAATGTTCATTGCGGTGTGTTTCACAGATATTATAGACTGAGAGGCGACTGCAATTTATGGACCCCATCGAACATCATTCTGAATTGTTAATAGAAATTGGCGAAAAGTGAGTAAATTACGAATCCACTGGTCTGCCGTGGTAAAAATAACCGAAACTGGTCAAAAATCGACCTTTAAGAAGTTGAACTAAATCCATTTACCAAATAATGAGCATTTTTTTATTTTTTTTATTTGGTAACCCTCACTCTTTAATTTTCAATTAAGAAGGTTTCAGACAATTCGGATGTGTGGCAATGGCTTACTTGCACCTTTCACAAATTAGCCAAATTGGCAATGAACATTACGTCACTGATGACGTAACTGATATCGCCAATTCGGCTTACTTTTAAAAGATACAAGTTTTCCCGAGCAAGAGATCAGAAATTGTTTGCGCTTTTTTTCATTGAAAATCAAAATGCATTGGGTTGCCAGACGAAAAAGTTTGTTCTCTTTTTGGCAAGTTATGACATATTTGGCAATAGGATTTTAGCTTATTAAAAGTCGATTTTTGACCAGTTTCGGCCATTTTTGCCACGGCAGCCCAGTGGATTTGCAATCTACTCAATTTTCTTCAATTTCTATAAAAAATTCAGAATATGATGTTCGATGAGGTCCAAAAATTGCAGTTGACTCTCGGACTATTAGTCTAAAATTGCATAGAAACTATTTGGATTTATAGTGCTTAAAATTAATACAAAAATAGCAAGTAGACGCAAAAGTAAATTTATTTACAAGATTAAAGATGTGCATTTCGGAAGCGATTTCGAAGGGTTGTTATCCGTATATTGCATTCATTTCAAAATAAACGAAAATGTTGAATTTTTTCAGACAAGGACGCTATTTTCAAAGAAAAAGAGCAGAAAGGGGAAGGGCGAGATAGTGCTGCCACTTCAAAAACGGTTTGGATGATTTCTGATTTGATAAAATGGAGGATTATTTTTAAAAATTTAACCATGGTGCGTCAATGCGTGAATTCACGCATGAGGTTAATTCTATGGGGTGAAATGGATTTTCTATGCTTTCTCAAGAAGATTTCACTCATTTTGCGAACTCTGCTTAGAGGATAAAATAATTTAATAATAATAATCACACTTATGAACATTATTGAAAATTCGAAAAGAAATTAATACATTAAAGAAAATTAAATTAAATTTTTGAGCTAGAGTAAAAACAATCTATTTATTAAAACAAGATAAATTATTTGCCTATGTTACTGTTATGGTTAAAAACAATTTATATCAAACGTAATAGTATTTGTGGTTTGGAGTTCAAAATAATATTTTATTATTGCTTTAGTATATATTATGCACTAAATTATTGAAGGGAATAAAGAAAATAAATGAATAAAGGTAAAAGAATGAAAACTTGCTGCTAAAACGCAAAATGATTTTACTCACATAAATGAATAAAAGCAAAAAATATAAGATGCGTTGATTAAAAAATATAGATACAAATTCACATTAAAGAATTAGGCAAAATGTTGCCTTTCCTTTTTTTTATCAACATGTTTACCAAAATGTATACCAAACGATATATTATGCAAGAAATTATTGAAGGTAATTTAGAAAATGAACGAATAAAGTAAAAGAATGCAAGATTGATGTTTAAGGTGAAATTATTTAATTCACGTAAATGAATAAAAGCCAAGAATGCAAAATACAAAAATTGAATAAAAGCAAAGAATATAAGACACGTTTTCCACATTACAGAATTAGGCAAAATGTTATCTTTCCTACAATGCATTCTTGACATCATTTTTCATTTCGTGCATATATAATGCTTGTAATCATCGAAGGGAATTATGAAAATAAATTAATAAAGTAAAAGAATACAAGATTCATAAATGAATAAAAGATACGTTTATAAAATAAATTACATTAGCTCACGTTAAAGTATTAGGCAAAATGTTACCTTTCGAGCGATGTAAGCTTGTCTTAAATTTTTCATTTCGTGCATAGATTATGCTCGAAATCATCGAAGGGAATTAAGAAAATAATCTGAATGAAGTAAAAGAAGGCTAGATTGATGCTTAAAGGCAAAATTATTTTACTCGCATAGATGAATAAAAAGCAAGACACAAATACATCGACGAATAAAAGAAACGAATTTAAGACATGTATATAAAAATTATACAAATTCACATTAAAGAATTAGGTAAAAGTTTACCTTTCCAACGATGTAAGCTGTAATAATTTTAAAAGAAGTATGAGAAAACAACTATGCAGTCTAGGACTTATAAGCATTTTATGAGTGAGTCGATTTCCTATGAATATCTCCCGGAATCTTCTCGTAATCTATCATTGCACAATAAATCTGTAAAAAATGTGCTGAATTGTCATTTAAATTGGTTTCTTATATGTGTGGTGATGACGTGTATCGTGATGACTAATATGGATAAGAATTATGTCTTTATTTGATGTTGAGGTGAGATCTAGACATTATGTCCGCTAGGGTAGACTGGGTAACTAACTACTCAGGGCCGACATTTTTAGGGGCCTACTTGTATCAAAAGAAAAAATTCTGTTTTACTTATTAAATTTTATTTTATAACTGAATGAATAACGATTTAATATGAGATATAACTGGAGAGTTTTTAGTTGTTTTTAAAAGAAAGTCTGCAAAAGATCTTTCTGTTTCAGTTACCTAATGATATTCCAGTAACTGTCTTGGATACTGTTATAAAAACATAAACATTCCTACTTGGCATAATTTGGCTACAATAACTCCATGATTAGCATTATGTTTTTAAGAAGATTAACTTTTACGTCATCATCATTGTATATGGTCAAACATTTTTTTATTTATATATAATCCAACTTTATCCAAATTTGTCCAGAACCAATTAAAAATATAAATAAGGTCCTATGCAAACAATACTGTTTTGAAATATAACCGGTGAATAGACCAACTGCCGTTACAAAAAAGTATAATTAAAACCTCTAATGGGATGCATTGGAAAGATAACGACGTTCTATTATTTTTTATATAAGAAGGTAAAAATTCAGTCCATTCCTGTTACAATTTCAGGCTGAATTTCTTTAAACGGCGGTATGGTTCGCGGTTCTACAATCGATTCTGCGTTTTATAGCAAGTATTTGGGTTCAAAGGAATTGTTTCAAAGTTTATGGCAATATTGGTGCCACGTGAAGGCTTCTTGAAAATGGAGAAATAGGTTTTCTTCCTAAAGGTTTAAAGCATTTGCCATTTTTATGTGGGTGGTTCGAAAAAAATATATATATATATATATTTGAAACGCATTAGGTGAAAAAATTTGTTACGTATCTTGATAAGAAAAACTGTACAAAATTTTTTGAAAAAAAAAAAATAATAATTATAAAGATAATAATAATAATATCTTCTGATCGCGCATTCACCTCAAAGTTTGAAAAAAATGCAAAAAATAACTATTTTCCCTAAATTTTTTTAAATTTCTAAACGTTATCTTTTTGAAAGGCAATTGTTTACAATGTGTAGTGAAAGGGTAGTATAACACAGGAAAGCACTTTTTTTTTTGTAAAAAACAATAGTTTTTCTGTAAACTGTATTTCTCACAATTTAAAAAAAAAAAAAAAAAAAAAAAAAAAAAAAAAAGGCTTTTATTATTGAATTCACTTTTCTCGATCTTTCTATCCTAGTGATGGACTTCGAAGGAAATTTTTGTAAAAAAGTCGGACATTATGAATCTTTCAAGAGAAAAGTGTCCTAACGTCTTTGGTGTCAACGCCACCCACTTTCTCTCTTCTCTCTTTATACAAGCGTTCCATAGCTTGTGAGTGACAAGGAAACTAGTTGAAATCTGATTTCAGTGGTCCTTAGTAGCTCAGAAGCGCTGGCCAATTTCTCCAGACATAAGCCAATCCCGATGTGGAACCGTTGTGAATCGGCCGTTTTAAACAATATTAGCCAATCTCGCCCAATTCTGGATAAAATATAGAAGACTTTTTGAAATGTCGATGCACAGTTTTAAAATATGGGATATTGTACTTATGAGAAACAAAACTACGTGGCGGTTTCGACATGTTTATTTTTGAAAAATCGTGTATTTTGGAACTATATTCGGCCCGAATTAGCCAATTTTCCAGTCTCCCGTTTCCTGCAAAACAGCTGAGCTACCACAAATGTTCGTTTGTTACTTCCCAGTCCTATTACAAGAATTCCACATAATTAACTCTGCGTAATCATTGGCATTAAGGTTAAATTTGGTTGACTATAAATGCCTAGATTCTCTAGGCAAGTTTTCAGGATTTTTAACGAAGTTAAAGCTTTTAATATTTTAGTTTGGATTTATATATGTACCTTTGTTAATAAAATATAATAGTGGTGTTCTTTTCTCATATTTCTTTTATAAATTTATTTTAGAACATATGTGTTCTTTTATTTAATAATAATTTTTTATAATGATTCTTGTATTCAATAATGTGTAAAAATTGTAATTATTTTCTTTTAATTTTTTTTTTTTTAATATATTTTTTAGATGTATAAAACTGATAAAATGTACATAAATGCTAATTATATTTTATGAATTTCAAAAATGTTTGTTTAAATATTCAACAATTGAATGCGTTTGTGGTGAACGACTAATTCACTCACATAAGTATAAAAATAAGTTCAAGTTTATTTATTTTTTTCGATACTGCTCAGGTATCTTTCATTAAGGTATTGTAATGAGAATGAGTATCATTAATCTTGTAATATATATCTTTTATCCACGTAAAAAGAATTACAGTTAAGAATTATAGATAAATACTTAGAATTATACTTAGTCGCTTGGAATTATAAAGAAATCTCAGTAATTTACAGGAAATGATGATGCAAAGCTACTCATCGATAAAATTTAAATAATGGCAACACGATAAATATCACAGGTAAGATAAAAACAACGGAAGAATCATTATGAAAACTTTAAAGAACCATATCCATGCATTTCATTTCTGATAGATCGCAATGTAACTTCACTTTGATAGATTAGTAATGACTGATAGTATTTCGTAGCTTTCTTAACTTTTTTCTTTTTATTAATCTCAAAATCCTTGAAATAATGTTTTGGGTTTAAAAAAACAATTTTTTTAAAAGCACTAATATTAAAAAATTATCATAATAAATAGCTCAAGTATTAATATTTTAATAAAATATATGCAAATTTTAATCTGGGGAAGAAGATTTAAAAAGATGAAAGAAGCTATGTTTGAAAGCTTTCAATTTTGGGGATTCTTTATTTCTTAAATTTATTTTAAAGTGATGTCCGTAATGTACAAAATGTCCCAAAAGTGACTGACGATTTGAAAAATCAATTAAAAGAACAAACGGAAGGTGATAAAATGTACGGTTTTCTGCATTCTGCTTAAGTAACCAGGGAATTTATTCAACCAATTTTCACAATTATTACAAAGTTTGTCAACAGATGACGCTGATGACTATAGGCAAAACTATATAACAATGTTTTCAAAATAACTACTGTTTTGAAGCAACAACGTGGTCTGAAGACAAGTGACGGAACTCCAAAACAATAAAAATACGCTATTTTAACGAATAAACCATTTTCGAAGGATACGGTAGGATGTAGAAATAATAAAAATCTGAATTGTCGGAATGTGTACAGACTAGCAGCGCCATCTATTGAAGAGCTTTGTAACTAATTTTGAAAATTTGTGAGAATAAATTCCATGGTTATTTAAGCATTATGTAGCAAACCGTACATTTCTATCATCTTTTTTTTTTTTTTTTTTTTTTAAATTTTTTAAATTGATTTTTTAAATCGTGGGTCATTTTTGGGACACCCTGTATATTACAAATTATTTAGCATATAAAAACCAGTCAACCTCATACTACCTAGTGTTCGGCATATTTAATTCTTAACAAAATAAAATAATGCAAACTTATTTAGATTTTTAAGAAAAGGATTTGTGAAATATATAGATTTATAATATTATTTTATATTTCTTATAAATAAAAATAATTTAAAATTAAATGTTGCAGTTTTGTGTTTAAAATAATCTTTTCACCTTAAGAGCAAACTTTTTTTTCGTAATAGTTCAAATAGGTATATTTTTTTACGTATTTTAAGAGAGTACTATTAAGTAAATCATCAAGTATGTTTTTGTTAAATGTTTAAGCATTTTTATAAATTTTAATTGGCATTTTGTGAATAGTGAAGAAACTTATCAAAGCTTTCATAGCATCAACAATTTATATCGTGGCATACTTGTAAGGTACAGGGTGTTATTACAATAAAACACACACACAAGATTTTATATTCACTTCACTTTAAAAATTACTTCATTTCTTATAATAAGAAAACGTTTACATTGTACTATAAAAGTTAACTAAAAAAACTCAAAGAGAAATCGGGGGGGATTTGGTACAAATTTTTTTATTTTCAATGTAACCCTTTAATTAAAGCAAAAACAAGTAAAAATTCTTCTCTTACGTATCCAAATAGGAGTACTGAATAATTATTATTTTAAGATGTTTTCTAACATGTAAACACAAAATGTAGCTTTGTTTACTAATTTTAATTACTAGTGTTCAAACGTTACAGAAATTACATCAATCATAAATTTCTATGATCCCATGCAAACTTTAACGAAGAATACATTTTTACGATTAAAACAAGCCTTACTGTTCCACTGGATATTAACAGGCAAGTCGAGTACCATTAATTAGTTGTGGAGCAAAACAGTTTGTTTCGGAAAGGCCGGATTTACACGTTACCAGGCTGGGCCAGTTCTGCGACGTCAGAAGAGCGACCGCTGCGCTACCTGTTGGTGGTCATGGGGAAGCAAAAGTGATTGAATGATGGGTATCACCTAAAGGTCGGCGATGTACCGATACAATGAAATTTTTATCGATATTTTTTCAAAAATGTCGATTTAAAAATATCGATAAAAGTTGCCAATATATAGATATTTTAACGATTTTCAGTTTTTGATGATAGTTTTCTAGTTCAATGTGTTTTTTCGATTTTATTCTCAAGGGCAGAATATGTTAAAGGCACTCATTTTTCAACTTTTTTCGCTTTTTCGCATTTCTATGGGAATTTCGGAGGTAAGGACGATTAAAACACCTTAAGAAACATTAGCACAGAAATTTTAATCAAAATCGTGTGAAGATTTCAACCTTAGGCGTAAGCGCGCGATTTCAACGAAACCCTTAATTGTAGGTCGCCTGGCCACCACTAACCCTCACACCAAATTTTGGCATCATAGGTGCAAATTTTCTGGGAGTTATGCTGACAAATTACACACACAGACAGACTTTTTTTCTGAACCACTTTTTTAAAATCGGTATGTTCCAAAACGTGGAAAAATGCAAAAGAAGAAAATATTTTTTTTTTTAATTACACTATGTAAACACATGAGTAATTGTAAATATAAAGACGCCACCTTACAAAAAGCAATCGTGCAAAGTTCAAATTTGCCCCTAAAAACTTCGTTTCTGGTAAAACTGAAAATCAAATAAAAAATCATGAAATATATAGGGTATCGATATTATATCGATTTTTTTCTATGCAACAATACAGTATTGATATATATTTTTATTTATTATAAATTTTTCCTATCTCTAGTATCGCCGGCGCCAGTAAATAGAAAATGTTTGATTAACTAATGCTAGTAGCCGGGTGACGTCACAGACTGGTGATATAAACTGGAACCCAGACTAGTAGCGAGTAAATCCGGCTTAAAAATGTAACTGTCGTGTATTTTGTTCTCATGAGATTGCTACGGAATTAAATACCGAGATTGAAAGAGATAGTGTATCCAAGTTAGAGGTCGGCAATATATCGATACGACGATATTTTTATCGATATTCTAAAAAAATATCGATAGTAAAAGTATTGATAAAAGTCACCGATATATCGATACTTTCAAACATTTTTAGTTTTTTGATGATCATTTTGTAGTTCCATGTGTCTTTTCGATTTTCTTCATTCCCTTTTCAAAAACTTAAAAACTAAATTTTGAACTTGGCTAAGAGACAGTTAAAATGGCACCAATATTCAATATTTTCCATACACTTAAAGCTATTGAAAATTATCTAATTTTTTTTAAAAATCAATGCACCAATTAAGCAATTTTTTTTTTTTTTTTTTTTTTGTAATATATCTATTTCAATTGAAAAAGTAGTCACCTTACAAAAAAGCAATCATGAAAAGTAGAAATTTACAAAACTTTGATTCTGGCAAAATCGAAAATCAAATAAAAAAAAATCATGTATCGATATGATATATCGATATTTTTTTCTATGCAACGATATAGAATTGATATTTATTTTGATCGATCCAAGTGCATCAAAAAAGATTTTATGAAACGTGTTAAGGAGTAAAAGAAATTGTGACATTTTGGAAGAAATTGACATCGTTGGGATTATCGAAAGTTGGGCAAATAAGGACATTACGATGTTATTAGACATAAATGGCTTCACACTTTTTAGGTAGGATAGTTTCGAAAAGAAGGGAGCGGGAGTATTAAATTACAATCAGTGTTCATTTAAGCTGCAAAGAGATCATCATTATCAAACAAAATTTTTATTGCGGCAGTCTGGGTTGAATTAACAAATTGAAAGAGAAAGAATATAGTTATTGAAAACATTTACAAAATCCCAAAGACTTAAATCTATAATAATAAAACAAGCTGTGTGTCTGTCTGTGGATCTATAGAAACCTACTTAAAATTAGAGTAGAGATCTGAAATTTTTAACATAAGAAGATTATGCCTTCTAATTTTATGTATGCCAAACAGAATGTTAAAATTTTAATTAGTTCTTTTTTAATTAATTTTTTTAATTAATTTATTTTTTACAAAGTGACTTCAAATAGAGATACAGCTCTGAAATTTTCAACATAAGTAGTTCTGGCCACCTAGTTGGCGGCTCAGTTTTAAAGCAATAAAAAAGCTTAAATAAAAATAAATTCGCAGTTTAAAACATTTTTTTTTTATTGGAGACGATTATTTGCAGCCATATTTTCAAAGAATAGAGAAAGTATTTATGGAAAATAGCAAGTCGCGAGTTCACTCCTCTTGAATCTCGAATCCGTCTTCTTAAGAAGTCTGGTCAGCTCCGAATATATGCATGAAGGGCATTTGCATATCAGCTGTCTTCATCGCGTGCAGTGAACCACATTAACCTGCTTCAGGCTGTGGTTTAACTGGTGAGCATTTGGCAACACAAACTTTAACAGTTCGTGGAGATGAGCTCGACGAAGCTGTTAGCTAGGTAGTGATTTGAGATGTTTTTTGGCGGTGTTTTATCTTCTGCCAAACTTCTTCTAATTGCTACCTAATAGTGTTTAGACAGGAAATTACTATTGTAGAGGTAAGTGATGTGGCCGAATTTTATGTATGTCAAACAGAATGTAAAATTTTAATTAGTTCTTTTTAAATTAATTTTTTTAAATAATTTATTTTTTACAAAGTTACTTCAAATAGAGATACAACTCTGAAATTTTCAACATAAGTAGTTTTAGCCTTCTAATTGGACTTTTAAAAAAACAGAATGTTAAAATTTTAATTAGTTCTTTTTTAATTAATTTTCTTAATTAATTAACAATTTTTTATACAAAACAACTTCTAATGGGGTTACAGCTCTGAAATTTTCAACATAAGTAATTTTGGCCTTCTTATTGAATTATTGAGAAACAGAATTTTAAATTTGATGTTAGTTTTTTTTAATAAATTTTCTTAATTTATTAATAAATATTTTTCAAAATGGTTTCTAATAGGGCTACAGTTCTGAAATATTCAACATAAGAAGTTTTGGCCTTCTAAATGGTCTTTTAAAAAACAGAATTTTAAATTTTTATTTAGTTCTTTTTTAATTAATTTTTTTAGTTAATTAATAAATATTTTACAAAACGATTTCTAATAGGGCTATAGCTCCAAAATTTTCAACATAAGTAGTTTTAGCCTTCTAATTGGACTTTTGAAAAACAGAATTTTAAATTTTTATTTAGTTCTTTTTTAATCAATTTTTTTTATTAATTACTAAATATTTTACAAAACGATTTCTAATAGGACTACAGCTCTGAAAATTTCAACAAAAGTAGTTTTAGCCTTCTAATTGGACTTTTGAAAAACAGAATCTTAAATTTTTATTTAGTTCTTTTTTTAATTAATTTTTTTTATTAATTACTAAATATTTTACAAAACGATTTCTAATAGGGCTACAGCTCTGAAAATTTCAACAAAAGTAGTTTTAACCTTTTAATTGGACTTTCGAAAATCGGAATATTAAATTTTTATTTACTTCTTTTTTAATTTTTTTTTTTTTAAATTAATTACTAAATATTTTACAAAATGGTTTCTAATAGGTCTGCAGCTCTGAAATTTTCAACATAAGTAGTTTTAGCTTTTCAATGGGACTTTTGAAAAACAGAATATTAAAATTTCATTTAGTTCTTTTTTAATTAATTTTTTTAATTAATTAATAAATATTTTACAAAATGATTTCTAATAAGGCTACAGCTCTAAAATTTTTAACATAAGTAGTTTTGGCCTTCAAATTTGACTTTTGAAAAACAGAATTTTGAAATTTATTTGTTTCTTAATTAATTATTTAACAAATACTTTACAAAATGATTTCTAATTGGGCTACAGTTCTGAAATTTTCAACACAAATAGTTTTGGCCTTCTAATAGGACTTTCGATAAAAAGAACGTTAAAATTTTAATATGTTTTTGAATTAAATTTTAATTAATATTTTCCCAAAAAGTTACATCTATTAGGCCTAGAGCTCTGAAAGTTTCAACATAAGTAATTTTGACCTTTAATTTTGCTTTTTACAAACATCACGTGTTAAACTATTCTTAAAGGGGTGTTGTATTATAGTTATTAACTGGGAATTTTTTTAATTGTTTCTTGACAAGGGAGATGCTTCTAATATTAAGGCTTTAGGTAGCAATTAGTTTTTAGTATGTGAAGCGACCTTACGCTTACGCAGGGCGAACTCATGTTTGCATAGCAATGAACCTTTCAATGAGTTAAGTAAGCCTGTGCTTATGCGTCAAAGATTTTTTCCGCGAGAGATGCGAGCTCGATTTTTGCGTTTCGATGAACCTTCCTGCGAGCGAAGCGCCAAAAATAGAGGACTATACTCCAATGACGGATTTCCGCAACGCGGGGCCTCACAGCTGGCTAAAATATTGCCCATGGTTCAATTTCGTGGCGAAGCACGGTATGCAGCTAGTTGAACAATATTATTTGCTTTATTGGCACATTAAAGAAGCATGCCAAAATACAGGGTTATTCAGAATTCCCTCCCGGGTATCGTAGAGTGAGGCAAGAACTGGACTATCGCATTCATGTATGCCGTGTGACCAAGGGTTCACACATAGAACACCTGTAAGCTGTGTAAATAAAACTTGAATTGTTTCCGTATTCTTTCAAATGTACTTATTTGCTGCGTTAGTCTTAGTTTTTTTTACTATGGCGCTTCGAAACCCGGGAGGGAATTCTGAATAACCCTGTATAATAGGTCATTTCAATGGGGGACTTTAATTTTTCAATCAGTGATTGGGGATACAGGAATGGTGAGAGGAATTTTATGTGTAGTGATAGAACTGGTGAATTTTTAAAACGTTGTCTAAGATTGCTTTTTACAATAAATGGTTCATGTGTGAAGTAGGGAGTATACAGTTCTAGATTTAGAGTTGATAATAAAATAGTAATTCCTACTTTAAAAAAGACAGACGGAAAGAATCACTATCTGAGTTCTGCGAAAACTTTAATTATTTATTAACTGATATTTTAAAATATTAGTGGTTTTTTAAATACAATTTTTCTATCTAAAAATAAACTTGTGTTGTCATCCGACAATTGACGAACAAACTTCCTAAAAGTGGACTTCAAAGTTTCAATGTATCTCAAAGTATTTAAATTAATACCGTACAATGACTGGACTATAAGTTAAGTACTGTCTGTAAATAAAGAGTTAAAGTTGGGTTGCAATCGAATTAGAGGTCGGAAATATCGATCAAAATAAATATCGATACTTTATCACTGCATTGAAACAAATATCGATAAAATATCGATATATAGATACATGACTTTTTTTTTTATTTGATTTTCAATTTTGCCAGAAACAAAGTTTTTCGGGGCAAATTTCTACTTTTCATGATAGGTTTTTTGTACGGTGACTACTTTTTCAACTGAAATGGACCTATTACAAAAAAAAAAAGGTTGTATTTTCGCTTAATTGGTGCAGTGATTTTAAGAAAAATTTAGATAATTTTCAATAGCTTTCAAGTGTATGGCAAAATATAGAATTTTGGGGCCATTTTAACTCTCAGCCAAGTTCAAACTTTAGTTTTGAAGTTTTTGAAAAGGGATTAAAGAAAATCGAAAAAACATATGGAACTACAAAACGATCATCAAAAAACTAAAAATGTTTGAAAATATCGATATATCAGTGACTTTCATCGATATTTTTAATATCGATATTTTTTTAGAAATATCGATAAAAATATCGTTGTATCGATATATCGCCAACCTCTAAATCGAATAATGTTGAAGGTCATTGGGGTATATTTGAAAATACAATTTATTAAGAAGAGGACAACACAGAAACGTTTTCCCATGTGGTTTTACAAAGTAAGATTTGGTGACAAAACACAAGGCTTCTCAAAATCTAAAACACTCAAGGTCCGAAGCAGATAGAATATATTTCAAAAATGCCAGGCGTGACTTCAAATATATCAATACGAAACAGAAAAGGGAATTAGGAGAAACTTAAAGCAAGCAAAGATTGGGCCCAAAATTTGCTGCAATTGTAATATCATTCCAATTATTCCCTTCTCTGTCCTTCTCGCTGATATTTTTCCCGGATAACGAGTAGGAAACCACTTGTTAAAATTATGGCAAAAAACTTAAAATGTAATCTTAAAATATTAAAAGCACCACTATTTTTTAAAACATAAACTTTTTTAATGAAAAAAAAGAGTAGCCCAATTTGTAATCTGTGGTAAAATTAAAACCTGTGTAATATAGAGTGCGTCTGTGCACTTCATGTGGATAAACTGTTGGGTATTAACTAATCTTGTGGTTAATACATCATCCATGGTGAAGGTGCACCGTGGGACAGAATTGGTGAAAAACTGGCCGAATTTCTGATGTATAATTATTGAAACCTGTTGATAAACAAAGTTTCTAATGAGTTTATAAAAGTATACTACCCTCATTTACAAATTTAAACCATTTTGGGGTCCAAATTATTATTCACATTGCGATATTTGAATTTTATAACCTAAAATTACTTTCCGAAGTTTAACTTTTAATTAACGTTTTCTTTTTAAATTAATGTATTATGTGCATTCATTAAAAAATATCTTTACAGTCGATAAAAAATTTTATAACATTTTTTCAGCAATTTACTGATAACACGTAACATAATCATTTATAAAAATTGCAAATACTAACACTAAAACCAACTTCAAATTGTATTTCAAGCTGATTTATATACAATTTCAGCATTTGTTTTTATTACTCAATTCTAAATGTTTCGAAAAGGCCATAAACACACACATTTCTGCTCAAAACGCTTTTTTTTTTTTTTTTTTTTTTTTTAAATTGCAATCAAATTTTCCTATTAGACTGGCAAGAAAACGATTCATTCGGGTCGAATTGAATGTGAAGTCACTTAATCTCAAAAAAACTTGGCTTGAAAATCAGCAGCTGAAACCAGTTTTGCAAGTTACTCGCAAATCGCGTCAATCTTTACGGCATATGGTAATGGTCTACGAAACCAACGCCAACTATTTGGCAGCAGCCTCACGATAACCATAGAAACGGAAGGATCTCATGACGTCACAGCTATAGTTGAGTGTTTTGATCGTAACGGTTTTGGCTCGATTTAGGGGCATTTTCTTTTCCTAATATTTAAATAACTAATTTTTTAAAAGAACTTTTGTTTGAATATTTGTAATCAGAGAAAAATTCTTCATAAATAAAAACTAATTTCACTTGTTTTTAAAAAATGCGGGAATTGTCTATTGTTCATTATAAATTGAGTCACACTTCTGTCACATATGACTTACAGTCATAAAATTTTCGTTAATCATTAAAAGGGATTTTGCAAATACCACTATGTCATCCCCATACTCATGACCATGTTTGGAAGAATTCGGTACCCTAAATGCTTTATTTAATAGTTTTTTAATTGATGCAACTCCGCGGTGATTTGCGACAATGACTACGCAAAACGAGCTTCAAGATACCAAAGATTCCTCCAATTCTCTACCAAAGATTGGCAATGATTTTGTTTTCTTCATAAAATGATGTTCCTGATATCAACGACATCCCTTCATTTAAACAAAATGATGAGTCGAATTTATTGTAGTTATGCAGCATATATTAGTTTTTTAGCGACCTCCGAATGGCAGCATCAGAAATAATGACAATGTGCGCTGTGCCTTTCAAATTACGAATTTTTGTGACGTCACAAACTCGGCATAAAATGTACTTGAAAGACGGAAGTTCGGCCTAGTCATGGTAATCATTTGACAGCAGAGAGGTAAGATGTTCGGTCGTTATTTTTAAACTTTTTAAATAATTATATTTTTTTACAATTATTTTTATACAAATATTTTTTGTTTATATAATCAATTTTATATATATATATATATTTTATACTATCATTTTTATAGAACTATATTTTGTTTTTGTATAATTCTCTTTATTCAATTGTTATTACATATTTTATATTAACTTCGATTTTGTGTGTGTGTATGTTGGTCGATAGGAGGCGGTATCTACGGGGCCTAATTAATCCTCTTGCCGTCATCCAATCTAGCTGAAACTTAGCAGATTGGTTGGATGTCGATGACAATGTATTCCATCAAATTAGGGGACGATTACTGTAGGTGAAAGGTCGCTTTTACTGTATACTAATAACCAACTTGCCGTCATCCACTCGCGTTAAAATAGCACTGAACCGATCATTGTTGAAAGTCTTTGCTGCTGCCAACATTTTTTTTAAATAAATAAATAAATAAATGAAATTACTTTAATCAGAATAAATAAATGATATTTGGATGTGAGAGCATAACTTCACATTGATTTTTAATAAATAAATTTTTAAACGTAGTTTACCTCACATTTTGCTGATAGAAATGTTTTTGATATCGGCACAGTGTTAATGAATATAGAAATTGACATTGCATATGAAGGACTTTCTTTTTTTTTAAATCTATATTTATGGGTTTGATGTAATCATCTTTATAGAACTCTTTTTGGCTTTATATAACTATTTTTTACAATTATTTTTTATAAAATTGCTCTTATCGCATCCGAAGCCTTACACACCATTTCGATGAGATGCCCAACTTTCGTTCCTGTGAATCTCGAAATTTATTCGCGCAAAGTTGTATTCCTCCTGGACCTTTTAATTGTTACTCAAAAGTAAACAACGTTTTTTTATTTTAAAACAATTTGATTTTTATGTTAGTACCAATTTATAAATTCAAACAAAAGGTTTAAGTAATAGGAAAAGCGAAGTTTTATTGTGGTCAGTAACCTTATATAAATAAAATGTTAAATTTCTGGGTCGCAGTCAGTGTGGGTCAAGGGCGCTTTTAGGTTCTAGGCAGCAGTGACCCTCTCCCCTAAGTAGGTGCTGAGTGCACTTGCGATCTGCACCATCCCGTTAATGGTGCCCAGGTTAATCTAATGGATTTTCTGTTCATTTTCATTAGGAACAGTACGTTGTGCCAAAGAGTTTTAATAAATTATTATTATTAATATTTATTTATATAAAATCTCTCTCGTCACTCTTTAATTAATCTTTTAACATCCTTTAATTTAATTAATGTAATTTAACTTTAACTTAATTTGTTTTAACCTTTCACCGTATTTAAGAACTCTATTAAATTTATTTCTTTTATCTTATGCCCAAATAAACGAAAAGCATGTTGGTATGATTTGAATTGTAATTATTTTCTAATAGAAGGATGATACTGTAAACACGACACAGCCAATATATGTAAGAAGTGACATCAGATACGTTTAGATAAATGGACATTCAACAATAACATTGTATTTTTTATGTCATTTTTTGAAATTGGTTTTTTATAAGTGTTATACTTGAAGATGATATTTAATATTTGGTTATATATTTTCATAATTTGTTTCGTTATAATTTTACCTGTATTTTATCTTTTTACTGCTGTATTATATTTCTTCTCACTTCGTAATATTTTAATTAACGAAAATCATGTAATTTTTAAGGATCTCGATTTTTTTCAAAGAAAATCAATAACAGGCTCATGACCCAACAGGGTTGGTCGAGTAAAATATATATTAGCAAACATATATACATAAAAGGAAGAAATTGCAAAATAACAATAGAAAATACACAATTTACAGAATACAAAATAGAAAACACCAAAATTGACGATTACGTAATCGACCAAGAAAATTAATTTTACAAAGTTAACATAATCACACAACATACAATTTAGAATACAAAAAGTTACAGGATCACACATATACTATGCAATATTCACAGGATTATACGTAATAATACAATACAATATACAAAGTTGACACAACGTTTTATAATCATACTGGAAACTACAAAAAATTAAATATTCAATATGGAACTGGAGGTCCCAACTGGTTTCTCATCAGGGTGTTCAACCAGCCGGAAACCTCCAGGGGGCGTTTCTTGAAAGAGCATGGCTAAAAAGGCATTAAACTAATTCTTGAACCCCGACACCTCCACACCAGAACAATGAGGAAATCAAAGAAATACAGTAAAATAAGTGTACAATGCAATGAAATGAGTAAATACAAAATAGTCCAAAGAACTTACCCCTTTGAATAAAACCCATTAATAAAGTAGAAAAGTTTGTAGTTTATGACAACACCTCCAAAACTCTCCCGCAGAAAGAACTATCTTGCAGAAAAATAATCACGTTATTCCTAAACATTAAATTTAACGGTGCCATCTGTATAACAAAATATAAATTGAAGATTCAAAAGAAAAAATCTTCATTTGCTGGGGCTACTCAGTAAAACTTCCATAGCGCTCAAATTAGTACAAAATCACGAAATATTGAATCCAATTTTTGGAAAAGTTATTCTTAATTAAACTACTATTGAAAATTTGGCAAGCCTTATTAAAATCCTTATCATTATTACAAATATCCTTGATCCTATTAAATTGAGAATGAAAAATATTGTAAAAATTCTTGCTATTCAAATTGCTATTGAAGTTGGAAAAACAAATGACCTCAAACCCAAAAATCCAACCTTTTATCATAAACACCAATTCTTGTATTGTCTTCCAGTAATAAAATATCCAAATCCAATATTTGGATTTGGATATTTTTATTATTTGATTTTCTCATTGTTCTGGTGAGGAGGCGTCAGTGTTCAAGGGTTAGTTTAGTGCCCTTTGGCCGTACTCGTTCAAGAAACTCCTCCTGGAGGTTTCCGTCTGGTTGAACCCCCTGATGAGAAACCAGTTGAGACCTCCAGCACCATATTTAATATTTAAATTTTTGTAATTTACTGGTTATAAGTTCTACAATTGAGCAGCTTTGGTGCCAATGTGGACTTATACTATTATTTTTTCACTTTCTGATTCTTTCGCCATATATTTTTCGTTTTTATGTAAATAAATTTGCTTGTATGGAAAAATCCAATACACAACAAAAGATGACAAAGTTTACAAAATCCAGCAATACACAAAAATAAGTACTCTTTTTATCACTAATTAACCAACTATGATACATTTATTTTCTGCCTTGTCTCATGAAAAGTGAGCTTTCCATTACTTACTATTTCAACATCAAAGGCAAGATTATTTGATGCCATTATTTAACATTAATAACATCAAATTTTACCATAATATTTTAATTACTTATAAATTTTATTTTCATTGAAGTAATCTGAATTTTCATTCTACCCTGCACTAGCTAGATGGCGCATTGCTTGTTGAAGTACTGATCCTCTCCTCTGCTGGCAGCGGTCACCTTAAAAGTGGAATTGTAAGTTTAGCACCTTGGTTGCAAGTACAGGGCGTTCAATGAAGGACTCATTGATTTTAAAATTAAATGACTCAAAAACAAATATCCATAGAATAATGAAACAAAAAGTATAGTGATTTTGAAAGCTATAAAAATCTGATGCTAAATTTTCAAAATTAGTTACAAACATTGTCAACAGGTGGCGCTTTATTCTGCAGTTTTTATGAATAAAGAGTGCTTTAGAACTCAGAGCGATCGATCTTCGGACTGTTCCTCTGCTTAAACGTGAAAGGAAGTTAACGTGATTGCAACGACTGATTGAAATAGGTCAAATTTATTTTATATTTTTTGGAATTTTTTTTAACTACAGCGCTATCTGTTGACTACATGTGTAACTAATTTTGAAATTTCTGTTTCAGATTTTTACAGCTTTCAAAATAACTTTACTTTTTTTTCATTCTTATATCGATCTTTTTTTTAGGGGGGGGGGGGGGATTTAATTTTTAAATCAGAGAGTTCTTTACTGAACACCCTGTATCTCGGACTTTAAGAGATCGTTCAGTTTAGAAATGATAATAATAATAACAAAAAAAATGTGTTTTCAGCATGTATAAAAAACTAAAAACGGAATTTTGCAACCGGAACCAATAGAAATTGCAACTGGAATCTCATTTACAACTCATACACCCATTTTTCAATTAGAAGCTCCAACCTAAAATCCCTGAAAGAAACGGAAACATGAGTTACTCTATAAGAAGTTTGAAATTCTGATATCAAATTAGATTTGGAAAATTTCTTTTTTTAAACTATCGTCCAACTCGATTACTGAGTTATATTTTCGATTAGAGTTAACTCAAAACTTGTAGGATGTTTATTACCGAATTCAATCTACCTATATAAAGGGATATGCTGTCATAATCTCTATCAGTATCACGTCACTGTTTATGTCGTTTGCAAGTATGTTTCTAATGAATAATTTCATATGTAGCTACAAGTGATTAATGTGTTATGTTTGGTAATATATATATATATATATATATATATATATATATATATATATATATATATATATATATATATATATATATATATATATATATATATATATATATATATATATATATATATATATATATATATATATATTACCTTTTAATCAATCTTACGATACTTTTTTTTAGCAAAACCATTTTTTATGAGAAACTGGTATTTTTAAAATCAACGATGACAAGGTAACATTTTTTTTTAACTTAAGTTTGATTTATTTTTTATATACTACAATATCATAAAAAATTAATGTCATATCTCTACTCGTTTGTTAGAAAAGGTTCGTTGAAGTTTGAAATACCACGTCTAGAGAAACTAAAAGTTAAAGTTAAAAGTCTTATATAAGTTAATAATGTATAGTTAATTTTTTAAGCAAAATATAACATTTAATTTGAGTATAAACTAAATTTGCATCAACGGCAAGGCAAAAAAAAAAAAAAAAAAAAAACTATTTTTTATCAACATAAAACAACAGGGTAAAAAAAAAATCCAAAAATTGATTTTTGTTTTATTTTAAGGGTATTGAATCTCCTTATTATATAAAATGTTTATAATAAACGACGATGTTTCTTATTTTATAAAATCTCCCTCAGCAATTTTTTTTTTCATGTTGTGCAATATAATACTTTTCCATCATTAACCAAGAAAAAAACATACACAAAATTCTAATATCTTACAAAATGTATAGTTTTTTATTACACAACTAGCTGCGTGGATCCACGTAGTGAAGGCAATTTTCATTGGTGAGCGAACACATGCTCAATTCTATAGCTAAATGGATCATTTTACAAAATCATTGACTCGCCTCGCCCGCTAATAGGTTAATTGCTACGCAAACCCTTATTAATAGACCCCCCCCCCCATCCCCATCCCTGTTGAGAGACAAAAGAAACTTATTTATTTTTCAACACTAGTAGAATATAAAATTACCTTTCTTTTGCCAATAAATTGAGAAATGTCGAAAATGAACTATCGCTTATTTGCGCAACTTGAGTGACTATTTCACAGTAAAGTAAACAAATAACAATAAATTGTCTTCTTTTGTAGATGTACGTTCGTTACTTGCTGTGGCTTGCTGCGGCCTTATGCTGTTTGATTGCTATCAATGCCAAAGCACTACCGAAAGAAGAATCTCACACAGAGGAGAAAAAAGATATCTATGACATCCTCATCAGCAAACTTATCAGCATCGCTATCCAGAAATTTAGAAACTACATTTTCGGCTTCATTCCATTCTATGGATGGCTTTGAGACAGTTGAAGCTCAGGATGGAAATTGCATTGATTACAGTTGAACTTAAACCGATCACTGTTTTTATATGGTCAATAAACATATTCTAAGTTTCCTGGATGTTATGATTGCATAACCTGTCCTGGTTTAAATGTCTTTTAAATTTTTGTCTGACTAACAAAATGTATAGATACTTCATTAATTACTGTAATAAATTATTTCATCAAAATCGGTATTATCTAAAAATAAACTTGGTAGTGCAAATTTCTCTAAAAAAAAACACCAGGAAAATAAAATTTGTAAAAAGTTATTTCAATTGCTTAAATTTTTCATTTTCTTAAAATTTACAATAAAAACCTTAAAATAATAAAATCAGAATATTTTTCAACAACTTTTGAAGGTAACTTATCAAAGGCTGAATACTTTATTATTTTTTTTTTGTTTTTTATTTTTTCGAATTATACTTTTATGGAATTATTCAAGTTATTAAATTAGTTTGTACTTAACAATATTTTATTGGAAATTAATTTAAATTTATGGTTTTCATTAAGAATTTTTAAAAGACCAAGGAAGCTTGAGCTTAAAATTTTTACCTCAGTCTCAAGCTTTCATATTGTTTTTTCTCTTACTAATATTCTATGGATATCCATCATACTTCTTGCTTTTTGTAGAAAGAAAAAGGCATTTAACTTTGAGACATAAGTACATAATTTCATAAGGCTTTAATGTTGCTGAAATTCGTTATATTTTGAACTGTTTACTTACATTAGTCTTGAATATATATATATATATATATATATATATATATATATATATATATATATATATATATATATATATATATATATATATATATATATATATATATATATATATTTGTACTTTAAACTCAAAATGATTAATTTATTGTATTGTTAATCTCTGTAAACATCCCAAGGTTCAGTAAATTGAGATGTTCCTTCTTGTTCCTTGGGCTACATGATTGTGTATGTTTGAACTGTGAACTGTTTAGTCAATAATAAAGTAAAGAAATGAAATAAACTAATAATTTTATAAACTGCAAAATGAGTTCATACAATTTTGTAATTTTATAGAACATCGTAGCTATTTAATTTAACAACTCACTTCAACTAATTTTTAACTTCGTTTCGAATTTTCTGCAGATAATGGGGGATGGTAGTTTGCAGGTTCAGTCACTATTATTGATTTCATTGATGACATTTATGCCCTACATTTTCAAAAATATGGTAACAAATATATTAGGAAAAAACAACTTTATAATAGTTTAATTTAAAGATAGAGGTTTTACCAGAAATTAATACTATTGGTAATTACTTACAACCAAAGTTTTAACAATGTCAAAACACATACAATCTAAAAATCAAATTTCAAAGAAAATTTTTGTAATTGATGTCTGCAAAGGATCATTTACCTTTTTCATATCATTTCATTTTGTGATGTCAAAAGGACTTTTTTCTTTTTTTTTTTTTCATCATATCAGACGTAATTTTGCACTATGTGATAAGATAATAGGCTCTACCTTTGAACTAGTAATTTTCTTTCTCAACAAAAGTTAAAATTATATCTTTAAAAAACCCCAACTTATTGATAAAAGTGTTTCTGTTCCAGTGATTATAAATAACGTTGTCATGTCGGAAAATAATCGCAAACTAATGGACAATTCTCACATTTTTTAAAAATTTTTTTAATTCAAATAGCTTAACTTTGTTGTTCCTGCCTAACTCATTTAGAGCAAGTTTACAGTCAAGCACAAGTTTAGAATATATAAACCCATTTTCAAGTGCTCTAAGCACCGCTTAACTATCTGAACAAATAACAATGCGTTTGAGTCTTGTTCTAAAAGGAACAAGTTCTTGGGCACTGACTAGAATTGCTATAGTTTTAGTATTTAAAAGTGAAAAATCCTCCGAGCTGTATAGAGATATTGAAGTTTGGTTTTATACTATATACCCCGGCTTCAAAGAAGTTATTAATATTAGAGCTATCAGTGTATATAGAGAAATCAAATCCGTCCAGTACATATTCCTCTTCCCAATCCCTCCAGCTTGAAAAGACAATTTTAAAGAGTTTGAGGAGTCAGCCATAATGTCCTGATTTATCATAATTAATGGACATGACTTTTGTATTTCTGACCATCTGAGTATATGGCTATACGTACAAGGTGAGACCGAAAAGTAAGGTAACTGATGTCGTAATAATCACAGTATTATATATTTGCAGATAAATACATCACTGTCCTTCAAAGTAGTTCCCGCCGTCTACATTACACTTCTGATAACGTTCTTACAAGTTCTTGAAACTTCAAAAAAAGTCCTCCTTTGAGACTGTCTTAAGTTCCTTCGTAACAGCAGCTTGAATGTCTGAGATGCTTGAAAATCGGTTTCCCTTCAGTGCCAATTTCAGTCCTCAGATTACACCCTTCTTATTCCCCTGATTTAGCGCCAGCAGATTTTTTCCTCTTTCCGCAACTGAAATTGGCACTGAAGGGAAACCGATTTTCAAGCATCTCAGACATTCAAGCTGCTGTTACCAAGGGACCTAAGACAGTCAGGGCGTTTTCAGAAGTTTCAAGAACTTGTATGAACTTTGTCAGAAGTGTATTGTAGATGGCGGGAACTACTTTGAAGGACAGTGATGTATTTATTTGCAAATATATAATACATTGATTATTATGACATCAGTCACCTTAGTTTTAGGTCTCCCCTTGTATTTTAAGCAACCAGTATTCGTTAGCATTGAGTCGAATTGTTCCCATCATGGCCTTATGTTTAGTAAACACCTGCAAAGAAAGGAGACAAAGCACCATTTCGTGTGTAAAGCCATGTGTTGTTTTAATTGCACCCGTAATAGCCAGACAGGCGACCATCGTTTGTAGCTTATCCAGTCTGGTTTTGGCATCCTTGAGTTGCGTTCTAAGGGACCAAACAACAACTGCGCATGTAACTATTGATTTCGCCATCATATTGTAGACCCAGTAGACTACTTTTAGTTTAAGGGCACACGATGTACCTATAACTCTTCAGCATACAAAGAAGACTTATGTTGCGTTTTGTATAGATTTATTTAATTGTGGTTTCCAATTAAGCTTAGAATCTAAGGTGACACCGATATACTTCCAAGATAATACAAGTACTTACAATAAATATCATCCAACTCATTATTTTTTTCTAAATAAATGAAAATATAAAAATGGTAAATAACGCCAATCCACGACAGTATTATAGTATGATTGAAAGTTGTTCGATACTACACACCACTAGTTTAATTTATTTATTGAAGAATTGGATTTTTAATCTGTGAAGTCTAAATTAAATGGAAAGAGCTAATAGCAAATCAAATTATTGATGTTCTAACAATTAAGATAAAAAAAAAAAAGGAGAGGGTGTAGGGGTGTTCCATTTTCTGAAGAATCTTGAAATTGTTGCTCCGACCAAACGGTATAGTGGTTAGCGTGCTAGCTTCTAGACCGCGAGGTTGCTGGTTCGAGTCCCGTGTTAGGCATGGGTGTTTGTAAATGTATGTTGGCTTGTCAAATGACGAATGTTTCGGCTCGTTATAGCCCTCGTGTTGCTGACGGCGCCAGATAATCTGAAAACCACCAACCAACCTTGAAACCATTATTTTTGCAAAACATTGTCTAAATTGAATGGCATTTAAAATTAGAATTCAGTAAAACACTCAGAAAAAACTCGAGAATTTAAAAAAATATATTTCCTTGTTGATCAATATTTAAATTGAATATTATTAATTTCAAATTTCGGTCAGTATTGATAGTTTTAACTTCAACTTGAGGTTTGTTCAGTTTGCAGCTTTTATCTGATAGTGTGATAAAAAGTGACTGAAGTTTATATAAGCAGTCTAAGAATTGCCATGGGCCGCGTAGCCTAGTCGGGAGAGTATCGTTCTCGTAACTATAGAAGGTTGCGAGCCCTGAGGTAGCGAGTTCGGGCCTGGGACCGACTAAAGATCGCCGTGTTCGCTAATGGTGACTGGAGCACGTTAAATCAGTCATGGTCGCAAAGTCCTCCAAGTTCCCATACAAATCAATACCTCTGGGGGTGGCAAAGCCAAGTCTTCTGGTGGAATCTTCTGCTTGGTATTGCCTCTAAATTAAGAAGTTCCACATACGGTGGGTAGTGCTGCCATCTATCGGGTAGCTACCGAAAGAGGTAGAAATGAACTCTTCGGTGGCTATAGGTAGACTTGTACACTCCCACTCGCGAGTGTGCGCTTACATCCTGTGCAGTACTGCCCACTACCGATCTGTACGGGATATGGGGTTGGTACAAAATGATTAAGCAGAGGTGCCTTAGTCCCCATAGTCCTTGAGAAGAAGAAGAATTGCCATTTTGAATCCTTGAACCCCTTTGAAAGTAGTTGTAGAAACATACAATTGCATTAATGACGATGCATATTAAGTTAACATAAATTTTTGAAACATCACTTTTTCGAAAATAATGATTTGTAATGCTTTTTAATAAACAGGTGATTCGGATCTTGCACTTACTATTTGTAAAATTTTCAAAGATAATTTTAAAGAAAATAATAATCACAAGCAATGTGTCATATATTATCAAAGGTACTAAATTAAATCTCCTAGAACGATGTATCACTGGTACACATGGCTAATGGAAGAGTACTATTTCTCTTTCTCATTTTCTGACAAACCATTCGTTTGGTGCTTTGAAAAAATGATTTATCAGTAAATGCTTTTGGACAAAAACTTATAAAAGAGAAGGTTAAGCTCCTGCGTTGAGGGTTTGGCGAGCGTTAGCGATCAGGGGGAGGATTCCCCTGGTAATTTTAATTTGTATCCGGTTTCTGGACTGAAAAAGTCGATGTTGCTGAATTGAAATCACATTAGCGAAAGAATCAAAACTTAAATCATTTGCACAGAGTAAGAATTCTGTAGTCAGTAACAATTGGACGTTAAAATCAACTTTGGGAAAGAAAATGAAGGGAAATCGCCGAAATGTGTTAAAAATGAATTAAGCTATAAATATATAACTTCAATTAAAAGCAAAATAAATAAATTATAGATTAGATTTTGGGGAGATTTTAAACAAGTTCGAAATTTACGTGGCTTTTCAATTAATCACTATTATTATACCCTTCTCTTTACCTCCCTACCAATGTTTTATGAAAAATATTTTCTTCATAGCCGATGTAATAAACCATATCAAAAGTTCAGTATTCGGAAACAAATATTATGAAATACCAAAACTGAATTCGCTGACGTCATTTGTTTTTCGCAGTATGACTCTAAAATCGGATTATTTTAGGTCACTCATAAGGTGATAGTTGAAGTTATCTTTTAGCCTTGCTAAGGTAGAAAGAAGATTGTCATTTCGAATTCATCATTTAATCAATTTAAATTGCAATACTGCAAAAAATGCTTTTTTTAGATATAGTTCTCTATTGACTTCTTACAGGTACAGCCAAATAACGTTGCATCTCCTTCTGACTGATAGCTTCTTTTTTTTTGTAAAAAGGTAAGGGTATTTATTCATTATAAATTATCCTATCCTATACCTTACGTTTAAATTTTTTCATTCAGCATATTATTAACATCAATTTCAATTATACCCATGTTAATATCAATTTAAATTATTCTCAAGTAAACACCAACTTAAATTATATTGAGACAAAACTATTAGATAGCTATCCAATTATTTATTTGTGTATAATCATCCAACTCCGGTGCTTTTTTTGCGCCATGATTTGCTTACATAAAAATTGCAGCGCCAAGTTACGGCAACCATGTGCATTTTCACTAGCTTGAATAAATGGTAGTTGCCATAAGATTTTGCATTTATCGCTTCGCTGGAGTTTTAAGTCCTCTTAGGTGACTTTGCGAAATTTCTCTAAGGATTTCTTTTTATGTAGTGTTTGCAATTATAAAGTAGCCTCATAATGTAGCTAACTTTTGTGTAGAAATCCAGAATAAGCGTAATACAACTGCAGTTGATCACAATATTAAATTATAATCCGTTAGTTTTTATCTTGAACTTGGTGACTACCCAAGGCATCTCTAAGGTATATTTTAAAGTTAAATGAGTTTTCACACCACTTTTTTATTTATAGATTTGTTTACCCAAGTTATTTTTTTAGTTGTGTACCAAATGCTGTTTGGCCGACCAAACGGTGTAGTGGTTAGCGTGCTAGCTTCTAGACCGCGAGGTTGCGGGTTCGAGTCCCGTGTTAGGCATGGGTGTTTGTAAATGTATGTTGGCTTGTCTAATGACGAATGTTTCGGCGCATTATAGCCCTCGTGTTGCTGACGGCGCCAGATAATCTGAAAACAACCAACCAACCAAATGCTGTTTGTAACTACCCAAGGCATTTTTAAGATTTAAAGTTTAATGAGTTTTCACACCACTTTTTTATTTTTAGATATGTTTACCCAAGTTAGTTTTTTAGTTAGTTAGCCAAATTTATAGATTTATTTACCAAATGTCGTTTGTGACTACAAAAGGCATTTCTAAGATACATATTTAAATTTTAATGAGTTTTCACACCACTTTTTTATTTATAGATTTGTTGAATATAATTTAAATGATTCAGATTATCAATTCATAGATTGGGTTAGACCCCTTATTCTGCACATTCCTACTCGAGCATTGCAAATAACCTGTAAATTCCTTTCATTGTTCCTCGTCCTTCCTGTTGCGTCCTGTCCGTCCTCTTTTTTTCTTTTTGCTACTGAGACGCTAATCTCGCCCATCGGGCTCGTCTTATATCGATGGAAATGTGCCTACGAGCTGGCATCATTGAAAATCTCATATTAAAGCTAAATCTTGTTAGCTTGTGAAAACTTAATAAATGTGTCAAAAAGTAATTGAAAAGTAATTTCTCACAGTTTAATACTAAGCGCAAAGAAATTATAGTATTTCGAATTTTAGATGGCAAGCATCTCTAGAAATAATCGATAGGGTGGGTTCAATTAATTTTTAAGGGAATACGGTTCCAAAAATAAAAATAAAATTTTAATTACAAATATTTTTCTGTCAAAAATTTATATTTATGTATGAGATAATATTTATATTTCTTTAAGATAATGTTTTTTTTTTTTTTTTTTTTTTTTTTTTAATGTGTTTATTTTTGAGAAAATTATATGCCAAGAAAAATCCATAATAATTGATGTTTGCGTATTTTGATATAAGTCAAGAATTTATTTATTTATTAACTGAAAGCTTTTTGTAATACATAATTTCATAAAGAAAATTTTGTCTTCACAGAATAATAATGGGTGAATTAGAAAAAATTCTCAAAGTTAAAATATTGATTTTTTTTAATTTTTTTTTTTTTTTTTTTTTTTTTTTTTTTACGCTAAATTTTATACGTTAAAATAGATATTAAAAAATAAGTTTCTGTGAAATAAATAAAATTCTTCAAAACTATGTAAATTAAATGCTCCACAAATTTAAATAATCAATCGGTAATGGTTCTGGATATATATCGATTTGAATTAGCAACATCTGTGAAAAACACTAGCACTTTAAGAAGACGTTTCAAGGCGTTATGCCCATTAGTGATGTTTAAATAATAGGTAATTTCATGGACTTCTACTCACCGGTGGAATAAGATAAAAAAAAAAAAAAAAAAATGTTTTTGGAGCTTAGCATACTATAGATTTTATACAGTTTTTACACAAAATATTTTTTTTAAAATTTTTCTAATTACTTTATTGAAAAATCATGAAGAAAATTTTTATATGAATTTTAAGAAGTAATTTGATTAAAAAATAAAGTGACTTTTTAAAAGAATTTTTTAGGTGTATCATTTTTAAAAAGTATACAAATTTTGAAGTTTTTTAGTTTAAAAAAAAATATATATATTTTTTAAATTTGAAAATTTAAAATAGTTTTTTAAATTTCAAAGCAAAAAATGTCAGAAGAATAATTCTAAAAATAATTATTTTTGAATTTTGAGTCCGAGACCCCTCAAATGAGTTAGATAAAGAATTAGAGGCACGTTTGAATCTCGAATATAATTTCAAATTTGGTCTCAGTGTGGTTGGTTTAAATTTATTTGTTTATAGGAAAGTATTTTATAAGTCCATTGAAGAAATTCCAAATACACGAATAAAGTATTTCGGTCCGAGTTGTGATGACATAAAAAGAGGTTTTTTCCAATTAAAGTAATGCATATCAGACCGCTAACTATAAAGTTGTAATCAAGGGGCATATCTAAAACGGAAAAGTACTATAAAGTGTAATACTAGATGCGTTGATGGGTTCGAAAGACTTGAAGCCAAAGCAGATTAAAGCTTGCAGAAATTTATTCCGATATAACTCCAGAACTTCTCTTTCTAGTAGGCTCAATACAGCTCTTTACACAACAATAGAGCACAAAACAGCAGTTAAAAACTTGACAGCACAACTACTAAAAATCGCCGCATAAGACAATGCAATACAGTTCACTTTCGGAACTCTCTGAATGCTCGCTGAGAGACAGTTAACTCAGTAACTCCAGTCAACTAACTAACTAAATAACTAACACTCACGGCCGGCCTTATATAGGAGTCAATACTTCGTGAATCTTCTAGAGATAGAAATTTGGAGGACTTTCCAGATCGTAGTCGAAAAGTCCTATACATGTACATGGGGACTGAAAATGTCGCCAAATGGTCGCCAAGTTTGGCGATAAAAATTAGTCGCCAAACAGTAGCCAACTTGGCTCTATCTCGCCAATTTGGCGAGATTTCATTACCATAATGTTAAATGACCTGCTCTTTGTAAAACTCGCTTCCCAGCATTATCTTTGTAAAACTCGTTTTCAACCATTAAGGGTCACATTGCAGGAAAGCAAAGTAAGACAAACCATTGCACTGCCTTATTCGAAATGTACATAAATTTATCTTTTTGCATAATTAATGCTACTAAATATTTACAAATATACAGAAATTCGTAACAATATCTATTTATATAACAGTTTCTACAACAGATAATCAATGAAAAAGATATATAACTTGGCGCTTTTTACATTGACAGTTTAATAGAATACTAAATTAGTCAAAATGAAAGTATATTATTAATTTAATTTTGTTGAATCATAAGTTAAAATTTTTATTTTTTCCTAGATGTCTGCTTCTTGTGCGTTGGTGATCTTTTTGTTGATGAGCTGTTTGCTACAAACTAACTGCAAATCACTCCGGTCACCGATTGAATCTGAGAAGACTACGAAAAGGGACGTTGTAGATGTTTTACTCACAAACATCATTAAAGTAACTTTGAAAAGTGTTTTAAAACAAGTTTTTAAAAGCATTGTTCCCCTTGTGTGACTGAAACTGGCGATTGTAGGTACTATACCAGGAAAAACAAATACCGGCAGTGTTATGTGTGTTGATAGTGAATCTGTAGCAAACGTCTGATAGTTTCTATACTTTTAGAGAGAGAAAGAGAGAGCAGTAAAGTTTTTAAGTGGTTATATAGTCACTTAAAACTTATGAACTGTCAAGTTTCGAGCAGCGGCCAACTTGATTTCGAGTGAAAAATTTTCATTTCGAACTTTTTCGAATGCGTAATGTTTCATGTAGACTGTGATGAAAATTTCCATGCAAATAAAATGAAGAACTTGTATTTCTTCACATTTCTACGTCATTCACTTAGCAATAAGTCTTAAAGTGTTAACAAGCCTCATTTGAAGATCCATCCCTAAATTAAATAATAAATAAAGGTTGGTAAACTGTTTTAAAAGCTACAGCTTAACAACATTTGGAACTCTTTAGAAAATAAATGGAATAGAGGATAAAGATAAATACTTAATTTTGAGAATAATTCATTAAATAAATGTTTATGTAATTTTAATCTATTGGGACATATTTATGCATGATAAATATAGTAATAATATCAATAGTTCATTTCTTTGAATAAAGTTATTTCTTAGTGCAACTTATTAGTTTAATAAGGTCACGGTTCTTGGCTAAAAGACAATAGCATAATAATTATTTTCTTGCCTTTGTAAACACTTAACCAATTATCAGATAAAAATGATAGAGCAGTTATGACAATACTTATTTAAAAATAATAAAACTTGAAAACACTTCTAAACTAATTATTCTAACCCTTTGCCGGTGGATAAGGATAAAACTAAAGCCTTGTTCAGTGCTATTACAGATTGATATTAGTGAAAGATGATCTGAGTTCTTAATTTAAATTAGCATGTTTTAATTGAAACTACATACGCACATCTAATTCACAAAAGTTAATAGAGAAGGACACAAACCTCTCGGTAAAAAGCAGCCTGGTTTCGGTTGCTATGTAGGGTTTGCCAACTCTGAGATAACCATCATGTGCACAGCGCATGAAAGCAATGTGTTGGTTGCTGGTACTGCGCATGAGATAGTCACGTTGCAGAGCACAATGCACTCACTGCCTTGCGTACCCTTCCTCAGTGCAAAATACGTGTTAAAAAATCAGGGATTTGGATTCGACGTCAGAGTTTCTGGCTGGTCACAAAAGGGTGACAGGTGGGATGCCCGAAGAGATGCAGCAGGGAAAGCGACGAGGATGATGGTCCATGGGGTGGAGAGTTTCTCCTCGTGAAAGTGAAGGTGATGTAGGTGGAAGAATATCTTAAGATGAGGTGGAAGACTCTGTTGAAAGATGCACATAGTGCCGAAGTGATGATGCTGGCGTTACGGGGAGTAGAGACTTCATTCACACCATCCCTTGTGTAAGTGGGGCATGGATTGATGTTGGGCATGATTGGCTTCACAGGTTGGACATGTGCTCGGAAGGTGTTAGGAGGAGATGGTGGATGCCATGAAGATCTTACGGCTTGACGTCTTGCATTGGGGAGAAGGGGGACAGACCTCTCTCTGGTGGAGCAGGGAAAGCTTGGTGTCTTGATGCAAGGGGGCTTGTGCTGACTCACAATGCTGTGATGATTCCGAGCTTGACGAAGCAGGTAAGGGTGGCTTTCTAGTTGGGAGATAGCGGTCTGCGCGTTGGGGTCTGCGCGTGAGATAGTCACGTTGCAGAGCACAATGCACTGCCTTGCGTACTCTTCTTCAGTGTCAAATACGTGATAAAAATCAGGAATTCGGATTCGACGTCAGAGTGTCATGCTGGTCACAAAAGGGTGACAGGTGGGATCCTCGAAGAGATGCAGCAGGAGAAGCGACGAGGATGAGGGTCCATGGGGTGGAGAGTTTCTCTTCCTGAAAGTGAAGGTGATGTAGGTGGAAGAATATCTAAAGATGAGGCGAAAGACTCTGTTGAAAGATGCACATAGTGCCGAAGTGATGATGCTGGCGTTACGGGGAGTATAGACGTCATTGACACCATCCCTTGTGTAAGTGAGGCATGGATTGATGTGGGGCATGATTGATTCCACAGGTTGGACATGTATGATTGGTTTCACAGGTTGGACATGTGTGAGTGGTGCCACAGGTTGGACATGTGCTCGGAAGGTTTTAGGAGGAGATGGTGGATGCCATGAAGATCGTACGGCTTGACGTCTTGCATTGGGGAGGGGGGGGGACAGACCTCTCCCTGGTGGAGCAGGGAAAGCTTGGTGTCTTGATGCATGGATGCTTGGGTTGACTCACAATGCTGTGATGATTCCGAGCGTGATGACGCAGGTAAGGGTTGCTTTCTAGTTGGAGAGTATTCCAATGAGGGGGGGAGTGAGAGTGGGCAACGAAGATCATTCAGAAACGAGTGATCCGTAATCCCGGCTAAGGTGTGCACCAGACAAAGCATGTAAAGTAGTAAATAGAGGGAATGCGTGAACATAAAGTATTTTCAAGCCTTTTTCCGTATACGGGAGTGAGCGAGCACGAACAACACTACACACAATTGTGCATAGAATAATGTCAGAGGGCGGGACGCCCTTGACAAAAAAAACTGAGGGTTGGATGATGCAATGTCACGTTAATATAGCGACTCTCAATGTGAATTATGGAAAACATTAACATCGTAAGTATGACCATGCTGAGGAGCTAGATTTGTGAGGTGAGAGGCATGTGGGGTGCAATGAGAACACATATACCCGGTGGATGACGTTTCAGCATTTCGATGAGGTGGTAGTAATGGGGTTGGAACTCCTTGCTTGCAGACAGAATTATTACAACCTGGTTGTTTGGGGCAACACTTGAGGCTAGACCCACTAAGGGATGCTCTCAGGGAGGAGTTCTCTCCCCTCTGTTATGGAACCTGGTGGTTGATGACCTAATAGCAGACCTCGATCAAAGCGGCATTTATGCTTAAGGATATGCAGACGACATCGTCGTCTACATATCAGGCATAGATGAAAAAACAGTGACAAACATCATGCAAGGGACCCTGAACAGAATCGCAAGATGGTGTTGTGAGAAGAATTTGAGAGTAAATCCTCAAAAGACTATTCTTGTCCCATTTACGCGAAGAAGAACCTGCATTGACGAAAGAGATATACCTACCCTGTTGGGGAAAAAAGTTAATATGCTGAATGAGGTTAAATATTTGGGAGTTATACTGGACACTAAATTAACCTGGAATCAGCATTTGAAAAGCAAAATAAACCAAGCAAAAGTTGGACTTCTACGATGTAGAAGAGTTCTTGGTAAATCATGGGGTCTACAGCCAAGGATGACCTATTGGCTTTATACAATGGTTATTAAACCTATTGTGACTTATGCTGCAGTGGTCTGGTGGGAAAAGACAGAACAATTGACTGTTAAGACCAAACTAGACAGCCTTCAAAGAGCTGCCTGTTTGAGTATAACCCGTGCTATATCCTCTACTCTCACCAGAGATATGGAAACTATTCTTTCTGTTGTCCCACTTGATATCTTCATCAGTGGTGTTGACAGAAGAAGCTCTTACAGATTGGAAAATGCTGGATTGTGGATGAATTTTGCCAGCCAAGTGTCCCACACTAGCATTAACCAAAAATTCTTTGATCCTATACTTTTGATGCCCTCTGACATCATGGAGACAAGATTCCTATTTCATAGACCCTTCGAGGTACTTATTGACCTAAGAGAGAAATGGAAAGATGAAAACTACAAGCTTACAAATGGAGACATTGTGTGGTACATAGATGGATCCAAACAGAACGAAAAGGCAGGTGCTGGAATCTGTGGAGTTAGTCCTAAAGTAAGGATTGCCCGCATACTAGGAAAACATGCCACAGTATTTCAAGCGGAACTGCTTGCCATCATTTGCTGTCTACATGAACGTTCTAGAAGATCCTACTCAAATAGGAAGATCTACATATTTAGCGACAGTCAAGCAGCTTTAAAGGCAATAAACTCATTTTCAAATAAGTTCCAAACTTGTTTGGGAATGCAGAAACCTTCTACAAGACTTGGGGACCCATAATAGGATCCTTCTTACATGGGTGCCAGGACATATTGGTGTAGAAGGAAACGAAACTGCAGATAAGCTTGCTAAACTGGGAAAAGCAGACCTACCTTTAAGTCCTGAACCCTTTTGTGGGACCTCTAAGACTACTGAAAAAAGGGTGATAGGAGAAAAAATGCTTAAAGAAACCACAGAAAGGTGGAAACAAACCACCGATCAAAAACATGCGAGGCTTATGATCCAAGAACCTTCCATGAAACTATCATCTCAGATCCTGCGTCTTAGCAGGGATAAGACGAGAGTGATAGTTGGATTTCTTACAGGCCACTATCACCTAAGAAAACACCTTCATAGAATGGGAATCTTTAAAGAATAACCTTTATGTAGGAAGTGAAATATGGTAGAGGAAACCGCCCAATATATACTTTTTGAATGTGAAGTTCTTCTTCACATTAGGCACTAAATCTTATGTCTTGAAACAGAACTTGATACAATCCACGAGGAACCTGTCAAAAGCCTTTTGATCTTTCTTAAGGAATCTGGCTTTCTTTGACAGTGGATCCTAAAATAAAGGGGTTGGTGCAATATTCCCTAGTAGAATCAGTACCTAGGCTCAGTTGACCTCCCCCATTCACTATGACTCATGGGGTTGAAGATAATAACGATAACAAAGTGCCGCGACAAAAAAAGCGTTATTTGGGAATATTTTATTTAAATTGTGATATGTGTAGAGATTATATCACCATGGTTTATTCAGCATATAGAGGAGGAAGGAAGGAATAGCATTATTTACATATATATATATATAATTAAAAAAAAAAAAAAAAAAAAAAAAAAAAACATTTCTAAAAACATATTCACTTCAAATTTTAATAAAGATCATGCTACAAGGTCAAAAATTATCACCAACTCAATAGATAAAAGCTTGGTCAGTGTATTTGATTCAAGTTATTTAAAATTGTATTATTATTTGCCCCATTCCTTTCTAATGGATGTGAAGAGTGTATCAGACGTATAAAGAAATTTTTGTAAAAGCTGTATTTTAACACACGTTATACTGTGTAGATATTAAATGAAATCTGCTGATAACACTAACTATTTGAGTTGGAGATAAGTGCTTGAAAATTATTTCTTGGTGTATTGTAATTATCCCTCAACTGTTCCCTTTTCATCTTTAAAATTGAATACTTAAATAATTCAGATTTAGTTCAGATTTTTAATGCGAAATAAAACCTAAAACTGAATTTATCAGTGCGTTTATTTTACCGTTAGATAAAATACTAAATTAAACGGCTTTTGAATTAAATTAAAAAAAAAAAAAATATTAAAATTTTATTGAATGTATTTTAAAATTCTGAAATTTTAAATGTAATTTCTCAGCGACTTGCAAATGCAGAAACAACACAAAATATACAGCAAAAAGTTAGAATCATCAGAACCACAATTGCTACAAATAGTAAGTATAAACTCAGCAACCAAAACGCAAAATAGTAAACTGTTTTGTGACAGTAATCTCCACTTGAAGAATCTTGGTAATTCACTTCCTGAACACCGTAAACCCAAACGCAGCCTAGAAGAAAAAAATTACTCATTAGATAATAGTTAAATTAAAAATTGTATGAGATATTTAAGGCATTAGCCCAAACGAGTTGGCGCAATTTGGAGACCAAATTGATTTAGTAGACAATTATTCAGGCAGGTTTATTTGCAGGTAACTAAAGCTTTTTTCCAAACTTTAACTTTTAAAAAATAATAACTAGATTTCTTACTAAAATGATAATTAATAATTATGAATTAATTTTCTATTTAAATGAATAATTAATAAAAACCAATTTTTTTTTATCAAATATGAGTTAATTGAAAAACTAGTAATATGTAATGTAATTTCAATTATGCGGTTTATTTTCCTTTTCTGAAACATTAGTAAGATCTTGCTTGTCTGGCTTTTGAATATTGCTGTATGATGGATTATCAGTAGACCACTGTAATAATAGAATAACAATATTTGTCATACATTGTTATCTCTGCCCCTAAGGATTTGCACACTGCATACTCATGGCATTTAAAAATTAAAAAGAAAATGGGAAAATGTCAAAATTCATTGGAAAAATGGTGTATAATAAATTTAAATTCTTTCTTTGAACTTTAAATTAATGCATAATCATTAGCATTTCAGTAAAAGTCCAATTAACATTTCATTCGAAGTCCAAAACACTTTTCAGTAGAAAGTTCAATAATCATTTTTTTTTTTTTTTTTTTTTTTTTTAAATAAAGGTTTGAGCATTTAGTCTTCTTGCAACTCCCTACGTATGATCTCACTGCTAATATTCCAGCAGGCAACCAAAAAACCAAAAGTTAATTGAGCAAATCATCTTCAAACTCGAAGGACATCGAGATTCTTTAATCTTTAGAAGTATTCGACCAAACTCGGCAGTCAGCTCTGTGACCACTTACCAAAGATAAACCAAACGAATTGGAAGAGCATCATGGTGCAGTTGAGGAAACTGAGGCAGTCTCGTGATTTCTTTCTGTGACTCTGCCAGTCGTGAGGAAGACACGTCATCCAGACAGCTAGCACATGGCGAACTGAACCGCATACTCCTCCCACAACCAAGTACAGAGGGATTTTTGGTTGAACATTGCAGTCACCCATGAATATACTGCCTGAAAACACAAAGGTACAGGACGGTCATTAATAAACTGCACCCATCCAGAACTTGTTCCAATGAATATATCTTTATAAAATATAGTATACATAACTTTTATGCAGTGGGAAACTTATATACATATTCCAATTTTCGCCACCTAGTGGAAATATGGCACTTAATTGCTTAATAACATTTAAACAATGGGAAAACTATATATAAAGACAAATGAACATCATGTTCAATTTTTGCCACCAGGTAAAATATGGCTCTTTAAGGGCTTATTAATATTTAAATGATGGGGAAACTATACATAAAGACAAATGAACATCATGTTCAATTTTTGCCACCAGGTGGAAATATGGTTCTTTAAGGGCTAATTAATATTGAAATAATGGGGAAACTATGTATAAAGACAAATGAACATCATGTTCAATTTTCGCCACTTTTAGGGCTTATATGGTAAGTTGGCTTATTGCAGGTAACGCCTCATGTGACCGCTAGAAAATCTAGACAGCGCAGTCTGTTCGGATCTATCACAAGCAAGGCCAATGGATCCACCAGGACTGCTCCGCCTATACCAACCATGGGATGGAGGGACCCTCCGCGTCTTTAAATATTTGTTTTTCTTGATGGAGTAAAGCTCGTCAAATGTTAGAGAGGGAACTAAACTCAAAGGTTCAGCCGAGCCGTGCTTCGCCAAATCGTCAAAAACCTCGTTTCCATAAAATCCCACATGGGTGGGTATCCATTGGAGGTGCACTTTATGATTCAGGATTATATGTCTAACGGCCGTAGTTTCCCGAAATCTCAACCTTGCTACTATAACCCTGAGTTCATAAGCTATGGGTCAAGACCCTTGACCCGGGGTTAAAAAAACTGTAGTCTTCGGAATTTTTCAATGCGGAGCTTATCGACTCGAAGCTTATCAACTCGAAGCTTATCAACTCAGAGTTGAAGAACAGCTTGCTATTGGTCTAGAAGTGTCATGTGATTTCCGTTCCCAGAATGCTTTGGTCTTGTGTTTATCTTGTAGTCTGTTGTCATCTTGTATTCTTGTGTTTTACGTGATTTGAAAAAATTAAAAAATGGATTCACTTTTGTAAAAAAAAAAAAAAAAAAAAGAGCCCTGTTCACTCCGTAGGAAAAAAAATCTGTTGTTGGAGTTAATTCAACAACGGATTAGCATCATCGAATGCAAAGAAACCAACAAAACTTCGTTTTGCCAGAAGAACGCGGCATTTGTCGCAGTCACGGAAGCTTTTAATGCTTCCTTAAATATCACAACAAAACGGTCTGTAAAACAAATCCGCGAGTGGTATAAAGCCAGCAAGAAAACTGCCGTTGGCAAAGTAGCCAACTATCGTCAGAAGATGAGAGCCTCCGGCAATTGCTCATCTGCAGTGGATATACCCTCCGGATTTGAAGACCGTTTAATAGTTCATTAATATTCATTAATAATTCATTAATATAACCGTTTTCATTAATATTTAAATCAAGTTTTTGCCTACAAACTTTGCAGATTCTTCTTTGTTGAAATAAACTATCCATGCAATTTCAGGCACAACAGGTAAAATATCAGAGGTTTTCATTTTCCAAAAGTAGCCAAGTAGAGTTGACTGAGTGCCAAAACTGACTGCGATATATTCATAAAATAGAGGCTAGGAAGCTTTCAAAACATAATATGCAAAGCCCACATGCATCCAAAGATAAAAATTTAGTAGGCTACAAATTTCCATCGTTGTTTCCTTCGTCAGCCTGTACCGCCGTTGAAAATCCAGGTCATCATACATCGAAAAATAATCGACACGTAATCTTGTTTTTTTTCCCCTTCTGCTGTCTAATTTCTCTAAAAACTCCTAACAATTTTGCTAACAATTTCGAATCATTCATTTTTAATTACTTTGCAAAGCAAGAGTCGAGACTGAAGCGCAAAACAAAACAAACGTAACAAATTTATCCTCTGCGCATGGGCAGGTTATGAAATTCAGTCTCAACCGTGCTTGGGAGGAGGGTTGACAATAGCTGGGATTGTGAACGCTAGGTTGACATAACTCGGTGTTGAAAATAGCCCTCGAGTTGAGACCGGTTTTCTGGGGGGTTAAGATCTTATAACTCCGGGTTGAGAATTTCTGGAAACTACGGCCGTAAGTAGAGGGTAACTACAAAAGAATCATTCATATCAAAACCTGATTTATTCAAAAGTATTATACTTACAAATATCATTGATGTATGAAAATAACCACAAACTGTTCAAGTTTTATGCTAACTCTACAAATGTTCTATGTGTTCCACCCTGGTCACACGACACACGTCCAGGCGGTAGTTCAATTCATCGCACACATTTTGTAGCATGATCGCTTCAATGTTTCATCAATGCATCACTAATCCGTTTCTTCATTTCTTCTGTTGTTTTTGGTAGGGGGGGTACATAAACAAGGTTCTTAATGTGTCCCCAAAGGAAAAAATCATATAGCATTAATTGGATTGGCCGTGTTGGTGATAATGACATCGCTTTCTTACCCTGGCCCCCCAGGTCGTCGGATTTAAAGGCGCATGACATCTTCCTTTAGGGACACAGTAAGGACATTGTTTATGTACCCCCACTACCAGAAACGGTATAAGAGCTGAACAAACGGATCAGTAATGCATTGATGAACATTGACGCGATCATGCTACAAAATGTGTGGAATGAATTAAACTACCACCTGGACGTGTGTCGTGTGACCAGAGAGACACACATAGAACATATGTAGGGTTAGCATAAAACTTAAATAGTTTGTGGTTATTTTCGTATATCAATCATATTTGTAAGTATTGTACTTTTGAATAAATCGGGTCTTGAAAATTAATGATTCTTTTGTAGTAACCCTGTATTTTCAATATTTAGATGCCAGTGCGGTCATACGCGTTTTCCCAGTCTTTAAAGTCCTGCATTGAACTTCTACTATCTGATAAAATCCATACCGCTCAAAAATTGACTTCATTCAAAATGGCCTCAAATCCGGCCTCTATAGCCAACAGTTCACTTCTAAAGACCGAGCAATTATCCGGGTTTCTCATTTCAATTTTCTTGACTTGTCTGGGAGTCTTAAGGGGACGTAACAGTCATCGACGAAATTTAAAAGCAGTATTTACATCCAACTTCAATGTCCTATAAATTATTTAATTTTCAATATATATGCACATTTTTTGCACAGGATTTATTGTTGAATATTTGTTAATATAGTAATTGTGTAAAAATAATCAAAAAATTTAATAATTTAATTTTATAAAAAAATTTTGAACAATGAAATTTTTTAGATTTAAAAAATAGTCATTTGCCTTGGTACACTTTATAAAGAAAATAATCTATAAATATTTATTTAAAAAATACCAATGTTAAGTAAACATTTGGAATTAATTTGCTGACCTATTTTTTAAAGCAATAGTGCTTTAGAAATTTATTAAAAAAATTATTCATTTTGTATGCACTAAAAATAACTTTTTTTTCGACATAAAATCCATAATAAAATATATATATACATATTTATAGTAAATATTTTAGGTCTACAATATAAAATTCACTTCTGTATAATATTTTACACAAAAATTAATATGAAATATGAAATAGATTTTTTTTAAAGTGTACCAAGGCAAATGACTATTTTTTAAATCTAAAAAAATTTCATCGTTCAAAAAATGTTTATAAAATTAAATTATTAAATTTTTTGATTATTTTTACACAATTACTATAATAACAAATATTCAACAATAAATCCTGTGCAAAAAATGTGCATATATATTGAAAATTAAATAATTTATAGGACATTGAAGTTGGATGTAAATACTGCTTTTAAATTTCGTCGAAGACTGTAACGGTCCCCTTAATATAAATCCCACTCCCGGATTGATTTTCTTCATTTTTGTTCCCATCTGTGTAAATCTGGATAACTATTCCAGGGATTTCGTTGATTATCTCAAGTGACATCTACCTCATAAGGAACTTAATAAGCTTTATTCACGGCCTGCTGTAGTTCGGTATGAAAGAATACTCCCGTTAGTCCCTCCGATGGATCAATACAATTTTTCAGGGAGTGACATTCAATCTCCAAAAAAGTAATTCCTACAAGCAATCTTAAGAGTGCCAACTTGTTTTATTGTTTCAGTTAAACTTCGTAAATTGATAAATTTTGTAATGTCATTACTCATTTCTTACCTATTATAACCATAGTAATAGACACAAATGGTATTCCTCCGCAGCACAACATCCATCCTACTGTAAGATAAGATATATGTATTGTTACGAATTTTTGTATGTTTGTAAATATTTCGTAGTGTTAATTTTATAAATAGGAAAATTTATGTACATTTCGCATAAGGCAGTGCAATAGTTCGTCGTTAGCTTGCTTCCCCGCAATTGTGTGTCTTAATGCTTGATAACGAGTTTTACAGAGGTAACGCTGGGAAGCGAGTTTTACAAGGAGCAGGGCATTTAACATTATGGTAATGGCAATCTCGCCAAATTCGTAAGATAAAGCCAAGTTGGCGACGGTTTTGGAGACTAATTTTTGTCGCCAAATTTGGCTACATTTTCGGTCCCCATGTACATGTATAGGACTTTTTGACTACGATCTGGAAAGTTCTCCAAATATCTACCTCTAGACATTTCAAGAAGTTTCGCCTCCCCTATATAAGCCCGAGTTGAAGGAGTTGAGTTAGTTAGTTGACTGGAATTACTGAGTCTCAGTGAACATTCCGAGTAGTTCTAAAGCAAACTGTATTGCATTGTCTTATGCGGCGATTTAGCAGTTGTGTTGTCAAGTTTTTAACTGCTGTTTTGTGCTCTATTGTTGTGAAAAGAGCTGTATTGAGTTTACTAGAACGAGAAGTTCTGGAGTTGTAAGAGAATCTGTGAAGAGTTGTATTGGAATACATTTCTGCAAGTTTTGATCTGCTTTGGCTTCAAATCTTTCGAACCCATCCAAGGCAACAGTATATATCATTTTTTTTTTTTTTTTTTTTTTTTTTTTTTTTTTTTACACCTTTCAAAGAATCAGACATTTTAAGCCAGTACTATATGAATGAAAAGTAATTTGGAAAGGAATTTCAAAATTTAGCTTAGCCGTTTTAAGAAGGAAATAACGTTTCAATTTTCTAAAAGTTATTTATTGACCGATAGTAAAATATACCGCAAGTTGCTAAATAATTAGCATCCACTTTTGTTTGGTAATCCTAGGCTCTTCAATATTTAATGAAGAAAGTGAACAGACGATTTTACTATAATGGCGCGAAATATTTTCTTTTTTTTAAATAAAACCAAGTTGGCAATAAATTTACGTCATCAGTGAAGAATATGAATAAATATTTTAGTCAATTTGTCTCAGTTTTAAACCAAACCGGCATTTGGCTCCAGAGAAGTAAAGTCCTCTGCTTCCTTCCTGATTGAAAAGGTGGTGAGTTACCAGACAATGAAGGAAGCTTGTCATTTGACAAGTTGCGACATATTTGGCTGATCAAAGTCCATTTCTTACAATTTTCGATCATTTTTTCCTCGGTTGACGAGTGTACTTTCTTTAAAAATATAAATTCAATTATTAATTACATTTCTTAGTAAAATTAAATTTCTTAAAAAATAACACAGCTGAAACTTTTGTTTTGCTACTCTAATATTCAAACCTTTAAAATAAGTGATTTTCACCCAATACATATTTTGATTTTTTTTTTTTTTTTTTTTTTTTTTTTTCTTAGCTTTGAGGTGGTTTTTTTCTGAATGATCAAGCAGGAAGAATTTTTTCAGCCCCGTTTTTGGTGGAGCTAAGAGTTCTGTTGTGTTAACACTTTTCAATTTTAATTGAAACTGTGTATTATCAATTGCCAGATTAGTCTTGGACTAGATGCCTATTTACACATTATCATTGGTTAGAATGTAAATTGATGATAATTCCACTAACATGCGTTCATTGGAATGCCAACTTAAAGTGTACATAGAGCTTGCAAACGGAACAATTCAGCTATTTAACAAGATTTACAAAGCAAGTCGATGGTCACTGGGTAAGTCAAAGTGATTGCTAGATCAAAGTTGACGTGCCAGCAAGTATGAAATGTTTGCTTTACTAGAGCAACCAGCTACTTATATACCAGTGACAAATTGGCTTCTCAAGTGACTGATATGCAACATTCACTCAGTGCTAGTCTTTGGCGAAACGCATCCAACCTTTGACTTCAAAATTTTACCTACACAATTTTTTTTTCTTTTTTTTTTCTAAATTAATGGCGGCTCATGGCTCACATGGTGCCCTTGTGACAGAAGTGTCAAACCAACCACAGCAGTTGAGAGAAAAGAATGATTCAATGGACAATTCCGGCATTTTATTTTATTCTTTTATTCAATTTTAAATGATTCAAAAAGGCCATAAACAAAAAAATTTCTACTCAATGCGCTTTTTCTTTTTTTTTAATTTGCGATCAAAATTACCTTGTTAAACGTTGACGAGAAAACGAATTATTTCGCTGGCATTGAATGTGACGTTACGGCTTCGCAAACATCTTGGCTTGAAATGCAGCAGCGCAAACCAGATTTGCAAGTTTTTCGCAAATCTCGCCAACCTGTACGGAATGTGGCAATGGTCTACCAACGCCAACTATTAAAGAGAAACCTCACGATAACCTTAGAAACAATAGGATCTCTTTACGTCACGGACTTTGTTGACTGTTTTGATCGGACTGGTTTTGGCTCGGTTTTGGGGCATTTTCTTTTCTTAATATTTAAATTACTCATTTTTTTAAAGAACTTTTGTTTAAAAATTTGGAATCAGAAAGAAATTCTTCATAAATATCTACTAATTTCACTCGTTTTTAAAAAATGCTGGAATTGTCCATTAGAAAGAAATTCTAAGAAAAGAATAAACGTTTTAATGTTTTAGTATACGCTTTCAGACCTACTAACTTCTTTTTCTCAAAATCACTTTCAAAAGACATAATTCGTTCTTCACTTTTGGTCTATATATATTGTCACGTATAACGAACTGTACACAAGAAATACAACATTGGTGCTATGTCTCGTAAGTATTTATTAGAAAGAATTCTAGAGCAACGTTCAGTAACAGAAGAAACTATCCTCTGCCCCACTCACCTCGAGTGACTCTTTTATAAAGCCAGATCGAATGTTCCAGAACATTCACCGGAAACAAGTAAAGTTGGATTTGCATAGAAGCACTAATACATCCATCCTGAAACAAGTTGTACCGGAAATGATAGAACGTTCTAGAAGGTTCTTCTGGAGCAAGAAATAAATAGAAATTAAACTTTAGTAAAGTGGGTGCCGGTGGTATTCAAACCACCGACCTATCGATCACCAGCCTCATGCGCTACCTCTCGGCTATATTGCCACATGTATAAATAACCAAAATGCGGCATTGCTCCCTTCTTAGGAGAACAGCGTCCCGCTGTTACGGTAATCTATCGGCTATAATTTGTCTTTTCCGAGCTCTCGTCATCGGTCCAGTGTATGCGGCTGGTATTTCGTCAGTGAAAGTATCCTCATCTCTTCCGCGCTGAGCATGGTCCTCTTCAAAGTCAGTAGGATGGTTTCTTAAGAATTCATCTTGCGTCTCGGGATCGTGATAAGGTTTCATTCGAAGGACATGCACGGTGTCGATTGGTTTGCGTCTTTGACGTTGGATCGAAATCTTGTACCTCGTAGGTGACATCTGACAACCTGGTTCGGACGGAAGTACTTCTTGAGAAGTTTTTCCGACAAGCCCACTTTACGTACCGGTGTATAAACCCACACGAGATCACCTGATTCATAATGCACTGGCCTGTGCTTTGAATCGTATCTTTGCCGATCCTTTTCTTGAGTCTCCGATGTTCGAAGTCTGGCCAGCTGCCTAGATTCTTCGGCTTGCGTTAGCAATCTAATAACATAATCACCTCCTTGGTCGTAGTCACAGTAAGGGAACATCGTGTCAAGTGTGGTTTCAGCTTCTCGGCCGTGTAGGAGATAAAAAGGCGTGAAGCCGGTTGTTTCTTGTTTAGCCGTATTGTAGGCAAATGTTACAAAGGGTAATATCTCGTCCCACTTCTTATGTTCAACGTCCACATACATCGAGAGCATGTCAGTCAATGTTTTATTAAAACGTTCAGTAAGTCCATTAGTCTGTGGATGATACGCTGTCGTCATTCTATGGGTAATACTGCACAGACGATTGATCTCTTGGACAAGTTTCGATTGAAATACTTGTCCGCGATCCGTTATTATAACTCTCGGGGCGCCATGTTTTAGAAGTATTTCTTCGACTATAAATTTTGCAACTTCAGGTGCTTCTGCGGTTGGAAGAGCTCGTGTAACTGCATACCTAGTTAAGTAATCAGTGCAGACTATAATCCATTTATTTCCTTGAACTGATTTAGGAAATCTCCCCAGAAGGTCTATTCCAATGCGGTGGTAAGGTTCCGTGGTGGGAGGAATGGGTCTTAGCTGACCTGGGGGTTTCATAGGAATTGGCTTTCTTCTCTGGCATTCTCGGCAGTGCATGATGTATCGTCGAACATTCCGGTACAACCCTGGCCAATAGAATCGCTTCCGTATTCTGTCATAGGTTTTAGCGAAGCCCAAGTGTCCCGCTGTTGGTGCGTCATGGAAGTGATTTAAAATTACCAATCTTAATTGCCTTGGGATAACTGGTAACCATTTCTTTCCGGTTGGATCGAAATTCTTTTTACAAAGTACACCTTTAATGAGTTCGTATCCCCTTTTAAGTGGTTCTGTTGTTCCATAGGCACGAATTATTTTGACCAAATCCTCGTCGTTCCTTTGTTCTTCTGCTATTGTAGTCAAGGAGGTAATGGAATGATCCGCTTCCAACGTCGTAGTAACTTCGGCAATTGGGTTTCTTGACAAACTATCAGCATCTTTATGCTTCCTCCCACTTTTGTATACGATTGAGATATCGTATTCCTGAAGCCGAAGATCCCATCTCGCAAGTCTACCAGAAGGATCTTTTAGCCCAGTCAGCCAGCATAGAGAGTGATGATCCGTGACAATAGTAAAAGGCTTACCAAACAAATAAGGACGGGATTTATTTATGGCCCAGACGGCAGCAAGACATTCTCTTTCCGTAGTAGAGTAGTTCCTTTCGGCCTTTGAAAGAGTCCTTGAAGCGTAAGCTATAACTTTCTCCTCCCCCTTTTGTATTTGGACGAGTACAGCTCCAATTCCGTAACCGATAGCGTTGGTATGCAGCTCCGCAGGTGAATTCTCATCGAATAAACCTAAAACAGGATTTGAAGTCAAAGCTTTCTTCAATTTGCAGAAAGATTCTTCTTGACTTTTGGTCCATGTAAATTTAACATCGCCTTTTAGTAATGCTTGCAGGGGTTGGGCCTGATGACAGAAATCTTTGATAAATCGTCGATAATAAGAACATAATCCTAGAAAGCTTTTTACATCGTGAGTGTTCTTGGGCACAGGAAAGTTATTTACGGCTGTTAGTTTTTCAGGATCGGGTCTAACTCCTTCGCTTGATACGAGATGGCCTAAGATCTTGATTTGTGCTGCGCCAAAGTGACATTTCTTGGGATTAAGAATCAGACCTGCGTCTGGAATACACTGAAGGACAACATTTAACCGGTCTAGATGGCTCTCGAATGTATCTGAAAATACTATTATGTCGTCTAAGTAGCATAGGCTGATTGCGTTACATAATCCAAACGGTATGACTCTGAACTCGTACAGACCTTCGCCGGTGACGAATACCGTCTTTTCACGGTCCCTATCGTCTACCTCAATCTGCCAATAGCCGGAGTACAAATTCATTGATGAGAAGAAATGAGCCCCTTTTAGACAGTTTAACGTGTCATCAATTCGAGGTAATGGGTAGACATCTTTCTTGGTTATTTTATTGAGGCGGCGGTAATCGACGCAGAAACGCCAACTTCCGTCTTTCTTTTTCACCAAGACGACCGGGGACGATTATGGGCTTTCCGAAGGCTGAATGATTCCTCTGTTCATCATCTTCTCAACTTCGTTCTGTATGAGACGGCGTTCTGTTGGCGACACTCTGTAGGGTCTTTGGTGAAGCGGCTCGTGATCTCCCGTGACAATTCGATGTTTGACGTTGACTTTGCTTGCTCCGAATTTCTTCTGGTCAAACGAGTTACTATATTTTTGAAGCAAATTTAGCAGATCACCATGTTGTTCGGGGTTCAAACCAGGATCTATCATCTGTTCACAGACCATCGGTAGCAATTCGGTTCTTTTACTCAATTTGACGTGCGCCACTGCCTCGGCAATCGTGTTTAGTTTGCTTTTTCCCAGTTGTTCAGCAGAAGCTATGCACATTCCCTTGGGAATAGATCGAGCTTTGTGATGTCCATTTGCTAGCCAAAGTTCTCCACGTCCGTTGTCAAGGGTGATGATTGTTGAAGGAATCGCTATTTCCTTGCTCAAAACCAGGTCTTTCTTACCTTTTACAATGACGTCAAGAGACGCGTTAGCTGGGGCACCATGTACTATAGCCCGTTTAATAGAACTTCCAGGTACCACATAATCTTCTAAAGCGTATAAACGCCAGGAATCTTCGTTCGCCAGTGTCTCTTGAACGGCGTCTTCAAGAACCAGTTCAGAACGACCACAGTCAATAACTGCTTGAGAGGCTTCTAAGAAATCCCAACCTAGGATTATATCATGGCTGCATTGCGGCATAACGATGAATTCAAAGGGTTGCACTCTACCGTTAATATCGAGGCAAAGTATGCATCGTCCAGTCGGCTGTACATAAGCGTCATTGGCTACTTTAAGAAGTACTCTCCGTGTGGTTGGCAATTGCACTTTTCTAAGTTTTCGGCGATATTTTTCAAATATGACAGAAAAAGAGGCCCCAGAATCCACAAGTGCCGTCACTGGCGTATTGTCGACTATGATTTCCAAATGATTCCCGGACATCTTAGCGGCAGTCGGAGGGTTTCGCATAATAGCGGCTTCACCTCCACAGAAGCTCGCATCACCTAGTTTTCCTCGACGCGTCGACTAGGAGATTGACTTGAGGTTTTATACGGCGAAGGTGATCTAAATCGACGTGTTGGTGATCTTCCTCTGTTTGTGAGCGGCGAGGAAGTTCTGGTGTTTGGTCGTAGATAGTCGTCGGTTGGTCTTCGGTAGCTATCGGCAGACGGTGTGGGGGTTGGCTGTCGTCGAAAGTTGTTTCCCTTTCGTTGCGGTAAGTGTCAAAAACGGATCGCCTTTCCCGGCAGTAGCGGACGACGTGTCCTGGTCGTCCACAGTGGAAGCAAACTGGTCTGTTGTCTTCCGTTCGCCCTAGATCAGTTTTTCTGGTAGCGGGTTCTATTGTCCTTTCAGGTCTTCTAACATTATTTGGTTGATACGCGTTCTGTCTTTTCTGGTTCCATGTAGAGGGCTGCGGAGTCCTTGAAACCGAAGCCAAGACACTCTCTACTTCTTCGCGAATGACATTTTCTAAAGACTGGTACTGGGGTTGTTGGTCTTGCAGGGTACGTGTTAGTTTCTGAACTTCCTCTTGAACTATTTGTCGTATCATAGATGCTAAATCAGCGTTTTCATCAATTGGGGCCATATAGACTACATTTGGGAGTCGTTGGTATTTTCGTTGAGCAACTCTCCTCTTGTGTTGGTCTTCGATATGCTGACACTGTTTAATAAAGTCATCGGCTGTAGCTATATCCTTAGCTAATAAGGCTGCGTAAACTTCTTCGGCAACTCCTTTCATCAAATGAGAAACCTTTTCTTTCTCGTCCATTCTGGAATTTACTTGATGACATAGTGCTAGTACATTCTGGATGTAAGATTGTGTGCTCTCTCCCTGTTTCTGTGCTCGGCATTTAAGTAGGGCTTCTGCTTGTTGGACGTGATGCCTAGTGTCTCCAAATGCTTGTTTTAGTCCTTCTTGGAATTTTTCCCACGAACATAATTCATCCTCATTATTTTCAAACCATTGCTTTGATGTGCCATCAAGAAAGAAGTATGCATTAGCAAGGCACTCCATGTCGTCCCACCTATTAAATTTGGCAACCCGTTCGTATTCTTTCAGCCATTTTGTAGGATCTTGACCAGCTTCACCAGCGAAACTGGAGGGCTGTCTTATTTGCTGATACAGCCGGGAACCAATTTCAGGTTTAGTTTCGGCCGATCCGTCCGGCATAGTAATTTTACGATTTTTCCTTGGAGGGGAATGTAACGGAGGCAGTCCTTGTAGTCGACGGCTTTTGCGGCCACTTTCTTCCTCCACGATCGGTACCCGGCACCTCCACCAAACTGTCACGTATAACGCCTGAAATTACACGTGAATAACACGTGAAACGCCTTCTATTACACAAGAAATACAACGTTGGTGCTATGTCTCGTAAGTATTTATTAGAAAGAATTCTAGAGCAACGGTTCAGTAACAGAAGAAACTATCCTCTGCCCCACTCAACTCGAGTGACTCTTTTATAAAGCCAGATCGAATGTTCCAGAACATTCACCAGAAACAAGTAAAGTTGGATTTGCATAGAAGCACTAATACATCCATCCGGAAACAAGTTGTACCGGAAATGATAGAACGTTCTAGAAGGTTCTTCTGGAACAAGAAATAAATAGAAATTAAACTTTAGTAAAGTGGGTGCCGGTGGTATTCGAACCACCGACCTATCGATCACTAGCCTCATGCGCTACCTCTCGGCTATAATGCCACATGTATAAATAACCAAAATGCGGCAATATACTTTCTCTACATATTCGGTGTAAACTAATATGTTGAAAAGTAGTAATAAAACTGATTAACGTTAAATTCCTATCATGTTTGTCATAACAGATCAGCTAATCCGCAAATCCAAGACCAAGGACTACCATAAATGTAATTCTGAAATTTCAACTTACAGATTGTGAATATGAGCACAGTAGCCTTCGGGAAAAAATTCAATGCGTTTCTTGATGCGGCCCAAGCGTGATGCAATACCCGTATCTGCACCCTTAAAACTGGGCTATATTCTGAAAAATAAATATGAGCAAAATTATATACGAACTAAGGGACTTAACGCTCGTCAACCATGTTCCAGCCGATAATTTTTCTGGGTTAAAAGACGCTATACGCTCGTCCCTTTGGTGACTTTTCAAAATGTCGCCAAGTTCAAATGACACCAAACTACGGGTTGAGAAAAATGGATGCCAAGTCGAAATATCACTAGGCAAATAACACATTTTTTAAGGATATAAAATAGCAAAAATATGAACATATATATGAAATATACTAATAAATACCTTTTGCAACATTTAACTATTTGTAAATTAACAATAAATATCAATATTTTAGAAGATGGAAACAGATTTCGGCTTACCTTGAACTGCATTTTTTTTTATCTTTTTCTGTGATCTGCAACCCAAAATAGTTTGCCAGAATCGGGTATTGGCGCCGGGTTACCATATTTGATACAAAATCGTCACACAAAAAAAAGGTGTGGGAAGGGGGCCATATAGCGTATTTTAACCATTTTCTGAAAAGCTTTTATAAGGAATTCTAATCCAAAGTAAATGTACACATATTGCATCTTTTTATTCTTGCATAATCGTAAATATTAAATCAATACGTTTTATATAAGCAATAATTTGCATCAATAAAAAGGAAAACAAAATATACCGAATCAATGTTGTTAGCTGTTGCCAGATGCATTGTTCGAATTTCAAAAGATGCATTGTGATTGGCTAGATTGCTGAATTTGGAAAGTCGTACATAAATTACATTTAGACGATTTGTGATTGGTATTTTGAAGTCGTTGTCATTCTGCTCACAGAAATACAGACGTATTTGTGAATTATATTTATAGATAGTAGTAGACCCACTGGCCATTCAAACTGAAATCCGTAAGTATTTGAGCAAAGGATGGTGAGGATGTCCTTTGATTTCTGGCATATTTAACACCTTTATTCATATTGGGTAAGAGTGTTTTATTTATGTTTTTAAATTTCTAAAATTTGAAATTTTTCTTAATTGTTACTTTTCGCTGTGAAGTTTTCGGGATGGTTCAGGAATATGCTTTACATAATATTCCTGCTATTCCTTCAGAAAAACCAGGATCTGGACCTTATCGGATCCCCTCCTACGAGGGTCATGACCTCATTGTTTGGTTTTTAAAGATTCCACAATCTATTTTAGTTACAATAGTTAAATTTATATTTTTCTGCGGTACCAATAAGAATACATTTCAGATTGCGTTTTTACCTCAGAACGTCAAGAAGCAAGCCAAAAACAAATGATTTTCTCTTCAAGTTGAAAACTTGGAGAAATTTGAACACGCAAGTGTTTCACAAATATACACCCCAAAGGAGACTTCTTCAACTCTATCCAGCATTACAACTTGGTGAGAGAATAATGCGCTTCTAGTATTCAACTAAATACTGATGTTAAACCAAGATGCGACGTTTCCATAATAAGGTGAATTGTTAAAGGTTCGATTTACGGTTAGAATTTCAACACTTTCGAACTGTTTACCCGAACCTTTCCATCCTAATAATCGATAATTGAGGACGTGCTTATCAGAAACGATCTCAGTTTTATTTATTCAGTTTGTTTTCGAATGCTAGTGCACAAACTTCGAGAGTGCAACAAATGCCAACCGTCAAATGATAAAGAGTTTATCAGACTAATCAGAGAATAAATTTGAGATAAGACATCTTACCATCTACTTCGTCTGATCGAATCGGTTTAGCAGAATGTTCATCATTTTTAGGTTCCCCTTCGCCATGGTCTTCTGAACGTACATAAACGTTGGTGGTACCTTCTCTGTTCACTACCATTTCGACGACTACCGATTCTACACTTATTTGTCTTTCAGCTTGCCCAGTTTCATCAGAGATACTGTCTTCGTTGTTGGCACTTTCGTGATCCTCATTTCTTGCTTCCAATTCCGAAGAACTTTTCGATGGGTTTTTGTCAGAAGTCATTTCTTTTTCCATTCTCTAACCATGTAGGAATTCAAGAAATTCGCCGTCTATGCATTGACTTTATTTCCAAACAGATCCCGAAAAATAAATGTGTCCTTTTTAAACTATAGTTAAATAAATTAAATTCTCAAATAAATAAACTAATTTAAACAAGAATAATTAACAGAAATAATTTTAGTTTTTCTTTGAAAAAATTAAATTTTGTATAGGAATTAAGCACCGAATTTAAGTTTTCAGACTCCTTAATCCTTAACCATAACAACTGGACGTTTTTTTTTATAGATATAAATATATTTCTGTGAGTAGTTTGCTGCCTTAGCCACTAACCCATATTTTATTTTAAATTATTATTATTATAATTAAACGTCAAAAACATTTTATTCTCAGTGAAATCCTAGTTTACGTTACACTCTTGGCTGAATTTTGAAAACTGTCGCCAATGTCGAAAGGACGCATAGACGCATGACCCCAAATTGTTGTCAATGCCGAAATAACAGTTTTGTGATTGTCGTGAAGAATTGGCGTAGGCAAAAACATAGAAAATCGTAACCTGAGAATAGCAAATACATAAACATACCATGAAAAATAGCATATAAATTATCGCCAATGTCGCCAAAACCACCGTGTATCATATACTAGGATTAAGTCGAAATTTTTAACTATGAGTCGTAGGGTAGTACTTTGTACATGAGTTAAAGTGTTAATGTTTTCAGTAGTTAAAAGTACTTAAAACTTTGGTTAAAATTCCAAGTCCGGTACGGATTCTGTGACTAGGTGATTTTCACCAAAAACTGGCAGCCCCTCCATTTTTAATGACAAGTGATGTCTTAAAAATGCCACAGTCTATGGTTGCCATAATTTGGTGTGGTTTTATGTAAACAATTCTTGGTTCACAATCCGTAGAGGACATGGAATATCAACCAAAACTCTACTTAATTATGTAAAAGCAAAATAAAGTTAACTAATTTAAGAACAAATTATGGTATAACATAGTATCTAAACAATGAATTTCACCTTTTTAATCTCAGCCATTCTTACTTTTTATTTAATTCATTTGTGGCAAATATGTACAGTAAACAGAATCGCTAAATCTTCAAACTATTGCTTGAAATGGAACAAATTCTTATTTGAAAACATCACCTTTTGTTTACAAGTTATAAATATATTTCAGTTGTTCCAGAATTCTCGGAGAATTAGGCAGACTTCTAATGGATTTCCGAAAATATTTTTAGGCTTATAACCCAGCAATAAAATAACTAAATAGTCAAGTAAATAAACTAAACTTTATTTACTTTTCTTTTGTTGCCAAACGGTGAAAAGAAATGAACTGAAAAGAATACGTTTTTTCCATAAAAATGTTTGTGACCACCGTCCTCCAAAGAGTTTGACCTCACTACTTTTATATGAGTATCTGATTTACTGAAACTTTGATTTTTTTATTAAAAGAAATACCCTAATTAGTAAAAAGTTTTGGCCAACTTTAGTTTTTCTCACAAAGTTTGTCCAAAAATGCTCATTTTAAATAACGCAACAGAGTAGCTTAAATTTCTCAGTAAGAATTTTGCATCATTCAGAATCGACATCTGTTTAAATGCTGTTGTTAACATATATACTAAAGTGTAATGAGAATATCATACTCTATTAAAAATTTGGATCCTCCTCGCATCAAAAATTGGTTCCCATTTAGCTTCGACCAATATTTGATGCTTAGTTTCACAATTTAATGGTGCTACCTCAGACAGTAAGCACCATTACATAGTGAAACTCAGCAACAAATGTTGGTTGCTAAATGGAAAGCAATTTTTGAGGCAAGGTGGAAAAAAAAAATTCAACAGTGTAAAAAATGATCTATGCATCTGTCTGTTACGTTAGTGCTTATCGGTTGGTTTTATTTAAGTAGAGATCATCGATGAACATTGACAAGCACATAACTAACTTGAAAATATAAAGGACATTACTTATGGTAAATAAAAATTGCTTAACAGTGCAAATTAAATTTTAGAACGTTGTTGAGTCATGACTGTCTGATCAGTTCGTTAGCTTAGTTCGTAGCACGTTGCCCGGGAGTTCAGAGTCATCTCATGTTCTTGCCGGGTTGAGTCGAGTTGAGTTGTTGCTTTAGAGAGTTGGTGGGCATGTGACACCACAGTACCCCCCTGCCAGAGTTTAAGTCAGGAGGTGTTGGGGAAATCTGACACGTCTTCCAGACCTTGTGGTTGTCTGGTGTTGTCCTGTTACAACATCTTGAGGAATCAATGGTCTTGGTTCGCTTGGCTGTTCCTCTGCCGAAGACGAATCACTAATTGTGAACGCTGGCTTGAGTCTATCAATGGAGACAGTAGATTCCTTTCCATTGACCAGCAGACGGAAGGTTTTGGCATCACGAGAAAGTACTCGATACGGACCATCATAGGGTGGCTGAAGCGATGCTATCACTTGTCCAACTCGGACGAACACATGGGAGCAGGTGTTCAACTCTTTATGAACGAAGATTTTCGGACGCGTGTGATGGGAGGTTGGAGTTGGTTTGATCCTGTTCATAGTGTCCCTCAACGTTTCAACGAAAATGGTATGATTTGGATCTATTTCACTGGAGACAAAAAATTCACCTGGAAGTCGTAAACCTGTGCCGTATACCAGCTCAGCTGAAGTGGCGTTGATATCTTCCTTAATTGAATATCGCATGCCGAGGAGGATAGTAGGAAGAACTGCACTCCATTTCTCTGTGTTGTGACACAAGATGGCGCTCTTCAGAGGACGATGAAGACGTTCTACCAAACCATTGGACATAGGATGATAAGCGGTGGTGCGCAGCTTGTTTATTCCAAGAAGCTTGGCTAGTGACTTGAAAAGTGTCGACTCAAATTGGAGTCCCTGGTCACTGGTGATGTGGGCCGGAACACCGAATCTTGAAATCCAACCAGAATACAAGGTCTCTGCAACACTTTCAGCTGTGATATCTGCGAGGGGGAAAGCTTCGGGCCAACGGGTAAAGCGATCGACCACTGTCAAACAGTATCGATCGAGTATATGAGTGGGCCGACTAAATCGATGTGGATGTGAGAAAATCTAGTGTCAGGGACTGCAAATGTTCCTAAGGGACTAAATACATGTCTTTGTACCTTGGAGCGTTGGCAAGAAGTACAGGCTTTAGCCCACATTCGACAGTCTTTCTGCATGGAAGGCCAAATGAATCGTTCGCTTACGAGTTTTGCTGAAGATCGTATTCCAGGGTGATTGAGATTATGAAGGGTGTCGAATGCCAGTCGTCGATGTGCAGCTGGTAAGAAGGGACGGATTCTCTTTGTAGAAACGTCGCAGTGTAACTCAACATCGGTTCCAGGAAGTTTAAGTTTCTGCAACTGAAGACTTGAAGATGTGGACAAGAGAATTTCTTTGAGATCTTCGTCGATGGTTTGGTCCTTAGCAACTTGTTCGTAGTCAATAGGAGAAGGAAAAGTGACTGTAGCAATTCTTGACAGAGTGTCAGCTGGGATGTTTTCAGAGCCTTTAATGTGGACGATGTTGGTGGTGAATTGCCCTATAAAATCCAATTGTCGCATCTGGCGTGGTGAGCATTTATCTTGCTTCTGCTTAAAGGCGAATATCAGGGGTTTATGGTCAGTTTACAGTTGAAATTCTCTGGCTTCAAGCATGTACCTGAAATGTTTAACTGCTGAATATGCTGCTAAAAGTTCCCGATCATAGGTTGAATAATTTCTCTCAGTTGGTGTAAGTTTTTTGGAGAAAAATGCTAGGGCTTGCAGATAGCCTGATGGAGAGACTTGATGAAGAGCAGCTCCGAATGCAAAGTCTGAGGCATCAACATGTAATGCTAAGGGGGCATTCGCTGAAGGATGATGCAGAAGAGTTGCTTGTGCCAGCTCAGTCTTACACTTGATGAAGGCCTGAACTGTCTGTATTGTCCATGGGATTGGAGTTTTGTCATTTCTACGACTATCCTTGAGAAGCTCATGAAGAGGTGCTTGAGTTGATGCAGTGTGAGGCAGGAAACGTCTGTAGAAGTTGATGGTTCCAAGAAATTGCCGAAGTTGTTTCTTAGTCTCAGGCTTAGGGAAATCTTGAATGGCTTGGACTCGATCTGGCAAAGGTTCAGATCCATACTGGTTGACGAGGTATCCCAGGAATGGAACTTCTTTTGCTGCAAAGACGCATTTAGAGATGTTAATAGTCAGGCCGTACTTGTCCAGACGCTTGAAGACTAATCTGAGGTGGCGATGATGCTCCTCAATATCAGAACTGGCAATCAGGATATCATCGATATATGGAAAGCAGAAGTCTTATCCTTGCAGAACTTCGTTGAGGAATCTTTGAAAGCTCTGGGCCGCATTAGAAAGACCAAAAGGAAGACACAAAAATTCAAACAAACCAAACGGTGTGGTGATTGCAGTTTTAGGTATGTCATCCGGATTAACTGGAATGTGGTGAAAAGCGCGGACGAGGTCAAATTTTGAAAAAACCTTGCAACCCTCTAAATGCTGAGAAAAATCTTGAATATGCGGTACTGGATAGTTATCAGAAACAGTGATTTTGTTAAGAGCTCTATAGTCGCCGGTAGGTCTCCAGTTATTATCCCCTTTTGGAACGAGGTGCAGTGGAGATGCCCAATTTGACTTTGAAGGGCGGTATATACCTTGATCCACCATATACTGAAATTCCTGCTTTGCTATCTTAAGCTGGGCAGGATGTAATATACGTGGCCGAGAAAATACAGGCGGACCTTCAGTTTCAATAAAATGCCTCGTGTTATGAGGAAATACTCCCGCAAATGGGCGGGGTCGAGTAAGGTTGGGGAATTCTTTTAAAATATCATGTACACATGAACCACTTGCAATAGTTTTAATTGATATAGGCGGTCCATGACAAGATTTTCCTGACGTCGTTAATGAAGTTAAAGGATCAATGAGCTTTTTGTTTTTAATGTCAATAACCAGACCAAAATGTTCTAAGAAATCAGATCCAATTATAGGCTTTGTTACGTCGGCAACAGTAAATTCCCACCTAAATGGACGTCGCAAGTTTAAATTTAATTCCATCATTTTTGTCCCATACTTAGCGATTTTAGAATCATTGGCGGCAAAGAGATATATGGGCGAAGGTTTATTATTTCCGGATTGAGGTATAATGGAAATATCAGCACCAGAATCAACCAGAAATTTCATGCCACTGTTAAGATCCAAAATAAACAAACGACGGCTTATATGTTTGGTGTTAGGGCCATCATCGCAAGCCGCTACTGCAACTGGCCCTGCGCGTTTCCCGACGCATTTTGAAAGGAACATGGAGAGTTGCACTTAAGAGCCCTTGCTCCAAACTTACAATGATACCAGCACATACTTCTATCATTTAAATTGTTTTGTGTACTATGGGGAGTTGCGGAACGATTACGGGAAGTTGAAATTTCTACGGTAGTTATTACGCCCGCGTGAATGGTCGCTTTCACGATTTAATCCAAAATTCGTACTCAGTCGTTCAAGTTTTTGACTCAATTCAGAGATTTGACCTTTCAATTCAGAGAGGGTAGTATTTTCTGACACTACAGTTACGTATGAATTGCTAGGTTCAGCCAATTCTGCAACTTTATCGGCAAGAATTACCAACTTATCTAACTCATCCCCACTTATGGCAAGTACGGTTTGAATGTTTTTCGGAAGTCGTTGCAACCATAAATTTTTCAAAAATTCGTCACCTACTTTGCCATGCGACAGTTCCTTCATACGACGTAATAAGATGCTTGGCTTTTGGTCTCCAAGTTGTAAATTTTCCACCAGAATTTTTGCCTCTTTGGCAGCTGAGTGTTGAAACAAATCCAAAAGCCGTGTTTTTAAAGTAGTAAGCGGTTTATCATCAGGACATTCAAGAACCAAATCACTAACTAAAGCCAAAATTTCATTATCTAGCGCGTTAATTAAATAGTTGTATTTAGAAGTTTCGCTTTTAATTTGATTAATTGAAAATGCAGCGTCGAGTTGCGGTAAAAATAACTTTATATTTCCTTTATGAAATACTGGTAATTTTATATGCACGCGGTTAATTTCCACATTTTCAGCAGTGTTATCAGCAACAGACATTTTGACTTAAAAACAGAAGTAGTTGGAAAAATCAAAATGAAACCAAAATAAAATAATGCAATTAAGAAATAAAGCAATCACCACTCCGAAAGAATGAGTAAATTAATGTCAAATCCCTACCTTGTTCTCTCTGCCGTGGACTTCAATGCAGCGATACTTCGGGTTTCATCACGTGTATTCATTAAAACGACGTGTATCCATTTGGGAAGTTGGTTTTCATCATTTCAAATCGTTTAAAAGTCAGGCAATGTGATAATCCTTTATCACCACAGTTGTAATGCTCACCATTTCGCTCATAAGTTTTTAAAATGTTCGTTAATACACAAGTCACCACTGTTGCGTTAGTGCTTATCGGTTGGTTTTATTTAAGTAGAGATCATCGATGAGCATTGACAAGCACATAACTAACTTGAAAATATAAAGGACATTTCTTATGGTAAATAAAAATTGTTCTTAACAGTGCAAATTAAATTTTAGAACGTTGTTGAGTCATGACTGTCTGATCAGTTCGTTAGCTTAGTTCGTAGCACGTTGCCCGGGAGTTCAGAGTCATCTCATGTTCTTGCCGGGTTGAGTCGAGTTGAGTTGTTGCTTTAGAGAGTTGGTGGGCATGTGACACCACATGTCAATCTGAAGTCCATCTTTTCAGCCAAAACTAAAAAAAAGCTACATACGTACTTGTAATGGCATTTGAAATATCTTATCGGGTTAGGTTACCATCCAAAAATTAAATAGAAACAATATGAAATTGTGACGGGAATCCTTTTACAATTTGTACTCCTGAAACTACAAATGCTATCGACGTTCATTCCATGCATGAACTTCAAGCTCCGAATGATGTTAATGAGAATAGGAAAAACTAAACTTTTAAATAAGAAAAGCTTAGATATTGGAAAAGAAGAGTACTTGCATAGAATTTGCGTTGAAAAAATTGCAACTTGAATGTAAACGACTCGTTTGATGCAATGTTCCAATTTGAAGTCTCTGTATCTACAGACCCCCCCCCCCCCCCAACAGATTAGTTTTTTTTTTCTTTGCTAATAAACGCAGTTGATTAACTCAGGGTTCTTTCTATCAAATGTCTCCTTTATAAATTTGTATCTTTTTTTTTTTTTTTTTTTTTTTTTTTTTTTTTTTTTTTTTGACGTAAGACACCTAGCAAATTAGATGTAAAATCATTGAAGTATTTATAAATATTTCACTGGGTGTTCATGTAAAAAGTAAAATTTGGTTAAGTTTGGTATGAAATTATTAAATTAAAACATACGAAGAGGGGTTGCTTTACCGAAACTATTACAATCCATGTTATTTCAAGTTTTTAACTCATCGACCTAAATTAAATAATTATTAACCACCACAATTAAACGTCAAGTAAATAATACTTAATAATTATAATTTCCTTTTTAGGTTGCTGATATCGCTGAATTCTCACTCTAATAAGTTTAACTAAAATAGAAGGAGCTTGTATCAAATCAAATTAGCGTTGTTTTTAGGAAGCTGACTAAGATAAAAATGTGTTTTGCATAGCACAAATTGCTTGTATGATTTTTGACAAACATTGTTTAAATTGAATGGAATTTAAAATTTGAGTTCAGTAAAGCAATCAGAAAAAAAAACTCGAGAATTTTGCAAAATAAACAATTTATTGATCACATAAACGACTTAAGACAAATGAAGTTAGATGAATAAAAGTAATCACTAACAAACACATACAATAGATGGCTGAGAATAGTATGCAATCCTGTCGGTAATAGCCTCTAATACAAGTTGTCAAGTGAAGAACTCTTTGATTTTGAAATTAAATAACTCAAAAACAAAGGTCGGTAGAAGAATAAAAAAAATTGTAGTCATTTTGAAAGGCGTAATGATCTTAAACTAAATTTTCAAAATTAGTTACAAATGTTGCCAACAGGTAGAGCTGTACACTGTAGTTCTTATGAATAAAGAGTGCTTTGAAACTCTGAGCTATCAGATTTCAGACAGTCCCACTGTTAAAACATGAAAGGAAGTGAGCGTGATTACAACGACTGATTACAGATGACACATTTATGGCATATTTCTAGACTTTAGCAACTACAGCGCCATCTGAAGGCAACATTTATAATTAATTTTGAAACTTCTGTTTCAGCAAACTTCTTCCATGTAAACTTCAGCACAAGTCCGAAAAAAAGTTCCAGTTAAAAATTACTTTATGGCAATAGCAGGTAAACGGTAAAATGTTGCAAACTGAGTTTTTATATATTTGTGCTCAACTCGTCGATATATAACTATCTGCAGTTATTTTACTCCAATATATAAATTTTTGCATGAGTTATTTAAATAGCACTTAATTGTCTCGCGATAGAAGTGTACTCTACGTTTAACCCGCGACGTATTTCCTCTAAAATCAGACGTTCGTCCCATTCCTGATACTTGTACGAAGACGTCCAATTTTCAATTGTTTCCTCTGTACCACTTATACGCTTCCACTAAACAACAGCTTCGTCTTTTGGAAGAGCGACAATACACAAGATGGCGCACAATCCTAACACCATCACCACTGCAATGATTATAAAGGAAATATTTAACAGCCAAAATGCGAAATAATACAATATTTTGTGACAGTACTCGTCCTTAAAATCATCTTGAAACTCCACTTCTTTCACTCCATAAACCCAAACGCAACCTAGAAAGAAAACAAAATACCATTTTAAAGTGATTTATGTTTTCGATTTCAAGTTATTAAGTTAGTAAGTTCAGTAATTTAAGTTAGTTAAGTATATCAAGTTTGACATTATTTCAACTAAACAAGTTTTTTTTTAAAACGAATTAGAGCCATGAATGTTACACTAATATAGAGGCCAGAATTGGCAATGATCAAAATAAGGAAATTTTGTGAGTGATATTCTTCCTTTCAATGTCTATATCAAATTTTAAAAAAAAGTAATGGTGTGGAACATCGCACAACTTTCAATTACACTATAATACTGACGTGGATTTGTATCATTTGCCGTTTTTATATTTTCATCATACATTGAAAAAATATCCAGATTGACGATATTTTTTACGATGATTCTTATGTGGATTTAAAAAAAAAAAAAAAAAAAAACTTTTGCCAAAAGGGTGATTTTGGCGATATACTTTTCGATAATTCTTATATTATACTTTCTTATAAGTGAAATTGAGAAGCGGAGAAAAAACGATTGTTGATGACCTATGTTCAAGAAAAGAGAACTCTGTGTTGAAGGCATTCATTTCTACGCCATTAAAGCATTTTTACGGGAATTTCGGAGGTGAGGATGGAAAGAGAAAAGAGGCATTACCACAACAATTTTGATCAAAATCGTTACAGCCGTTTTTTGCAATTGCTGAAAAACATGTTTTTTCATTGGCAGCTACCTTATGCTCATTCGCGATTTTGACGAAATCCTTTATGTTAGGTCTTTGTGCCATCACTAGCCAGCAGACCAAATTTGAACATCGAAGGTCAAATTGTTCGGGAGTTATGCTGAACACGTACACACAGACGGACATTTTTTCTAGATCTTTTGTTTGAGATCAGGATGTTATCATCGTAGGTCAAGATAGAGAGAGAGAGATGTATTCGATAAGGTTTCGACCTCATAATCTTATAGTAGTTCAAAGTTATGAGGCGTATATGGTTGTGATAAGCACCTAATAGTGGCAGAAATAGTCAGTCGGAACCTTGCAAACTAAACTAAAGTTCTTTCATTTGTTCAAAAATGAAAGTTTTGCCACGGTAGGAATTTAAGCCCATGTTGGAAGTTAATGGACGGTAAGACACTGCAGGAAGTTTATGGAAGTTAAGCTACTATAGAAACAGGACTTTAATTTATGGAAGTAGTTTACGTTACTATAGTTTGTGGAAGTTAAGCTACTATTGAAACAGGGCTTTTGTATATGGAAATTAAGCTACTATAGAAACGGGACTTTAGCTTATGGAAGTTAAGCTATTATAAAAACGGGGCTTTAATTTATGGAAGTCAAGCTACTCTAGAAACGGGGCTTCAATTTATGGAAGTTAATCTACTATAGAAACGGGGCTTTAATTTATGGAAGTTACGTTGTTATAGTTTGTGGAAGTTAAGCTACCATAGAAACGGGGCTTTAGTTTATTGAAATTAAGCTACTATTGAAACGAGTCTTTAGTTTATGGAAGTTAAGCTACTCAAGAAATAGGGCTTTTGTTTATGGAAGTTAAGCTTCTATAGAAACAGGGCATTAGTTTAAGGAAGTTAAGGTACTATAGAAACGGGGCTTTAATTTATGGAAGTTACGTTGCCATAGTTTGTGGAAGTTAAGTTACTCTAGAAACGGGGTTTTAGTTTGTGGAAGTTAAGCTACTATAGAAACGGTGCTTTAGTAACAATCGCTATTCAACTGTTTATCCCTTTAGAAACAAACAAGAACTTACCTAAAATAAACCAAATGAATAAGAAGATAGTCATAGCTCCGTCAATGAGGCTATAGTATCGTCGGTACGCTTTGAGGCGCCCCTGCGACTCTTCAGGTAAGTATTTGTTCCAGAAGGCGATGAAATGCTGAATGGTTCCGCACGCTCCGCTTACTACCAGATAAAGGGGAATATTGGGCTGGACTTTACAATCGTCGAAGAAAAGGCTGCCTGTAATTATAAGTTGAATCCTTAAATATTAATTGAAGTGGTAGTCAATATTTTCAAATGTCTTTTTAAATCAATTAGAAGTTTCTTTTGTGCTATTCAAAATTGCACAATTTTGGTCACCTCATCTTAAACCTGCATTTACTAATGGAACTCAGGAGACATATCATGGCTTTGTATTTTTCATGATATTGTAATAATTTTAATTCTTTAAGACCCATTAGAATTAGTCCACATCTATGGTTGGTTGAGTGAAGTTTAACGGCGCTAGGGCAACACATGGGCCATACTGCGCCATCCACTTCTATGAGCTTCATTCTTCAACTGATGCATGGCATCGCAAGCTTATTTCTCATTAGAGGAATTACGTAATTAAAAAAGTTAGTATACATTCTAAGAAGTTTCAGTAAATAAAGGATTAAAAAGGTAATGATTTGTCAGAAAGAGTTTCATATTAGGCAATAATGATAAAAGAGAGAAATTGGAGTATGGATAATAGAGTAAGGAACCCTAATATGCATACGGGGTATACCTAATATATCTGGCAAAAATTTAAAGGCAGATAACGAGTACAAAATAAGCACATTTTGCAATGAAGTGTGTGTAAGGAAATGGCGCTTCTTAAGTAGTAAGGAAAGGAGAGTTCTGTGAAAGATGCAAATGCAAGGAAACTTGGTAATTTTTCCCAAGTAGGTCTTAAAACTAAGCTGAATTTTGGCGATATTTAATTCAACCCTCCAGCTACCCGAAACGCTTCTTGCCAGACTTCCTTAAGCTTTGAAAACAACGAGCAAAATGCTGCAAAATATGCTTGCATATTTCGCTGAAATGTGGACATCTAACGCCATCCTGTTAATCCAGATTTGAATAAACAATTAAACATCACAGAAAAGCCAAAATGAAACCATGAACGGGGAAAGAGCGGGTTGCACAGTTAAATAGACGGCAAAAATGCATTCCCGCAGAAATCGCGGACTGCGCAAATTTTGCTACTTCAACGTTGCCCGCGGAAATCGTGAGAGGCGCAATGAGAGGGTAAATGACGAGAAAATGATAACAGCATACTGTTTCTAAAATAAATTTTCAAAAAAAAAAAAGTTTAGTAACCGCTAGCTTTTCAAACTTAGGTACATATTACCCCTTTATAATTGTAAATCTTAAAAATTTGAAAGTGGAGAGCTGAAAAAAGATAGCACTTACCTATTGCGATCATAGCAATCGACGCAAAAGGTATTCCACCAACACACATCATCCATCCCACTAGTAGACAAAAACCAATTCATATTACATATCCATAGACTAAAGAATTTTATTTTTGATTAAGGGATCTGCTTACTTTGGATGCATAGAAAAAAACGCTATTTTTATTATTATTATTATTATTATTATTTTCTTTTTTTTAGAATACTGCTATGTTTATTTATATAAAACTTGTTAGACTTAACAAAAACATTGGTAAATCACAAGAAATAAAATTATTAATTTTAACCACTTTTTTGTGTGAAAATGCCTGGTAAACAGGAGTCCTCATAAGGGATTGCTGTTGAAAAATCTCAGAAACTACAGAACTGATGCTTATGCAATTTTAACCACATATTCTGTGCACTTATCGCTATATCACGTATAGTATAAGAATTATTGCAAGATTTGAATTTTAACTTCTTTTTTTTTTTTTGGTAAAAAACATGCAAAAATAAACCAGCGCTTTTTTTTCTTCTTTTATTTTTGTCCGCAATTTTATTTTTGTAAATAAATTAATATTAGAGGTACGGGATATAGCCTCTATCACACTTAACCAAAAACCATTCAATTTTTTTTGTTACAGATTGTCCATTGCTCAGAATTTTTCAACAAAGCACACCTACCGACCTATTAAGAACTCCTTTTTACCTGGCATTTTCACATTAAAAAAGTGGTTCGAATCAATAATTTTTTTTAGTAAGTTACGAATGTTTTTGTTAAGCCTAACAAGTTTTATACCAATAAACATAACAGTTCTCTTTAAAAAAATAAAAAAAAAAAATAGCGGAGTATTTTTTTTTTTCATACATCCAAAGTAGACATCCAAACATACATCCAAAGTAGTTCTTACATCTTAAGGATTACAAATTCAACCTTTATTTAAAAAAAAAAGTTCAAAATTTGTAACAATAAATATCAATGGACATTATTAAACTTCGCTAATTTAGCGCCACCTGGAGTGAACACCAGAACATTCTAAAATTATTTCAATGTACAGCTGAAATCATGAGGAAATATATCATAAGAAAACTAGGGGTAAAGAATATCGCATAACTTTCAATTGCACTATAATACTGGGTACTGTATTTAAATTTGGTTGGTTGTTTTCAAATTATCCGGCGCCGTCAGCAACACGAGGGCTTTAATGCGCCGAAACATTCGTCATTAGACAAGCCAACATACATTTACAAACACCCATGCCTAATACGGGACTCGAACCCGCAGCAGTCTGGAAGCCAGTACGCTAACCACTATACCGTTTGGTCGGCGTGATCATGAGGAAATGATATCCAAAGAAAACTATATGTGTAGAATATCGCATAGCTTTCAATTGCACTATAATACTGGACACTGTATTTAAATTTGGTATGGAATGGTGTAAATTACTGTTATAGTTTTTATATCGTCGTTAATTTAAAAAATGGCCAGTGTGGTATATATTTGGCAATAAGTAATACATTGGTAAAATAAAAAATAATAATAATAAAAATTTAGGGGTGTGGAACATCGCAAAACTTTCAATTACTTTATATTACTAATGTGGATTTGTGCCATTTTCGTTTTTATATTTCCATCATTCGTTTAGTAAAAATGGCCAGTTTGGCTATATTTTTTGCGATAAGTCTTATACAAACGTTTTTTTTATTTTTTTATTTTTTTTATTTTTTTTTATTTATCTATTAAAAAAAAATAATAATAACTTTGCCAAAAAAGGAATTTTGGTGATATACTTATTGATAATTCTTATATTATCCTTTCTTGAAGTGAAACTGAGCAGACATGAAAAAACGATCGTTGGAAAGAGAACTCTGTGTTAAAGGCCTTCGTTTTTCAGCTTTTTACGCAGTTAAAGCATTTTTACGGGAATTTCGGTGGTGAGGATGATTAGAACACCTTAAGAGGTATTACCACAGCGATTTTGTGCAAAATCGTTAGAGCCGTTTTTTAGCAATTACTGAAAACGTGATTTTTTCAAAGTCAAGCTACCTTATGCGCATGCGCGATTTTGACGAAAACCTTAATGGTAGGTCTTTGGGTCATCATCAACCTGCACACCAAATTTGAACCGTAGATCAATTTGTTCGGGAATTATGCTGACCACGTACACACAGACAGACATTTTTTCTAGATCACTTTTTTGAAATCAGGATGTTCCAAAACGTAGAGAAATGCAAAAAAAAAATCAATTTTTTTTTTTTTTTTTTTTTTTGGACCGAATCCTATACTTTTATTACCTTATGTATTACATATGGGTGATGAAAGTATAGCATTATAAGTAGTAGGGAAAGTATAGGAAGGTCAAGGAGAAATAATCGTTGATAGTCAATTCTTAAGTGAATATGGTGTTAATGGTATTCGGATTTTCTACTTTTTACTCTTTTGTCGAATTTCTACGAGAACTTCAGGAATTACTTTACAAGGAAATACCGCTACGAATTTGATCAAAATCTATATAGCCATTTTTTGGCAATTTACTGAAAAACATAATTTTTTCATTGTCAATTGCTTTGCGCACATGCGCAATTTTGTCGAAAACTTTTACGAAACGTCCCCCATGACTGTCATTTACCCGTGTACAAAATTTCCACATCGAAGATAAGTTCAGTCAGGAAATATGAAAAGAAAATCTTTTACATTTTTAACTGAATCACTCTGAGAAACAACACAACTTTTTCAAAAGATTTTTTTAAAAAATGCCAATTTGTGTTATTGCGTTTTGTGTTATTATATATAATCTGCTTTCTTTATTGTTTGATAATAAAACGCTATAAATTTACCTTTAGAGTTTTCAAAACCATTTAAAAGTCATGAACAATCCTGTTTATATTAAATTGTTTGAAGCTCAACGGTATAGGCAACCAATTTTTAAATGTGTATGGGTCAACAATTTAAAGTTACTGGTACAATGCTACATTATTATAATCATACAATTAATTTTGGGTGGTTGTAGACTCAAAATTTTACAAAAAAGCTCTGGGTTATTTGTAAACAGGGTGGTCCAAAAGTAGTAAGACAGTATGTGGAATACATAATTGAAAATCTCAAAATGCTGAAACCGTTAGAACAAATTGGGTTGAAACATTTGGTTCTCATCTCCCAAAGACACAATGTAATATTATGTTAGTAAATATAATTGTATGTATATGTGATCTCAAAATAAATGTTATCATTTACTGTCTACCAACTTTTGTACCACACTGTTTAAAGAACAGTAGCCTCTTGCATATGTGTGTTGTTTTTTAAGGATCTCTGTGAAATTTTATACCCTTTATCTTCTAAACAAGTGTAAAGTAACTGGCTACATCAGATTTTGAAAAACCTCCCATATTTTCTTTACAGCCCCCTAAAGAGTTATGATAGCAACTTGGTATCTACTGAACCAATTTTTATCAAGTTTTTTTTTCGTATAGGTATCCTAATTAATCCACATTATCCATAGTAGCACAACAACTTTGGCCAATATCAGTTGATATTGGCCAATCCTCATTTTAAAACAACGTTAAGGATCTCTGTGAAATTTTATACCCTTTATCTTCTAAACAAGTGTAAAGTAACTGGCTACATCAGATTTTGAAAAACCTCCCATATTTTCTTTGCAGCCCCCTAAAGGGTTATGATAGCAACTTGGTATCTACTGAACCAATTTTTATCAAGTTTTTTTTTTCGTATAGGTATCCTAATTAATCCACATTATCCATAGTAGCACAACAACTTTGGCCAATATCAGTTGATATTAGCCAATCCTCATTGTAAAACAACGTTTGGATAATGACTAATCCCCCCCCCCCCCCCAATGCAGCAAAAAATATACAGGAAGTTTTTTTAAAATTTTGATGCACAGTTTCAACATTGAAATATTTTATTTTTTATAAAAAAGGAGGAAAAGCAAAAGACATTTGCTTTATGATATTTTTGACATGTTTATTTAAAAAAATCCTTTATTTTGGAGTTCGGTCAGAGATGGCCCGTCTTCCAGAACCCCTGTTTGCGACATTGTCCAACACTGTTGTGCTGCCTGGGATTATAAACACGATTTTATTTCGTTGTTTTGTAGTTTAATTGTGAAATAGAGAATAGGGGTAAAAAAATTATCATTAGTGTGATCATAAGATAAAAAATGGTCTGATCATATCCTGAAACATACTGAACCAATTTGAACCGGACTTTTTTTTTTTATAAATTTATTGACTTATACAGATAATAGCGTAAACAATTTCATAGTCTCACGAATGGTATAAAGCCAAAAAGCCAGGACACTCCCTATCTCTTCCTTGTGATAGGCACACCAATACCCGTCTGTCCCGACTTGCTAGTGGTCACCTTAAAGGCCTCACATATTCTGGGGGAAGCAAAAATTTTCCTCTTTGCCCTAAATGCCAAAAAGAACAGGCATCACCTCAGCACATTTTGGACTGCCTTGGACTGGACTGGGACGACATTTATAACTGTCCACAACTAGTGTCAGACTTCATTAATGTCAATGGCTTCACTGATATTGTCTGACTTTGTCAGACAAAAGGGAGATTAGAAACAACAACAACAACACAATTTCATACAGTGCTGCTAAGTTGGTGAAATCGCTAATATGTAAATAAGAGAAGCATGACCATAATTTGCAATTGACTCAATTTAAACCTGGTTATGCTGGGCAACGCAGGGCAGTCCAACTATTTTTTTTTTATATAGAAGAATAATTTGCTTGCACTTTTCAAAACCTCGTTGCTCCACAGATACAATAAGTCATAAGTCGTCGAAATTTGTTTAATTTGGTTAACAGAATATGGGTAGATTTCTTTGTATCTTCCCCCCCCCCCCCCCATCCCCCTTCTCCACGTCATTTTTTTTTTTTTTTTTTAAATCACTATATCTGTTTTATTTCATCTCTATGTTTAGTAAACCTTTTACATCAAAGGAAAAATCATTCGTTGGAGCAAACCATCATGGGCTTAGGCAGGATTAATTTGCAGGGGTACATGGCGCTTACAGGGGGATACAAGGGGGCTAATATTTTTATCAAAAACTTTGATCTTTCATAAATATTTATTAGATTCACTACTGAAATAATAATTCGGCATTAATTTTCTGTAAATTTAGAACCCACATTATACTTTTTTCTGGAATTTTACACCTTTTCTTCATTTAAATCTAATTTTCAAACTCCGGGGATGCGCAAGAACACCCTCTATTAGATTCCACATTGGCCAGTGTATTGTACATTGTAATTGTACATGTGTTGTTGTTGTTGTTGCTTATCCTAAGTAGATCTAACATTTGTCAGATCAACTCCGGAAGGTTGTTGACCGCCAGAAAATCAATGACAATAAGGGGATCTGATGTTAAGTCCGCCCTGGAAAGTCCGACGCAATCCAGAATGTGATACGGTGAGGCTGAATGGTCACAGCATTTTTTACAAGTGGGGTAAAATTTTGAGCCATGTTCAAATGACAGACATTTTAGATGGCCACTTGAGAGTCTGGCTAAAGCAGTCTCAATCGCATTTGATTTCCAGAAGAGAGCCAGGAGATGTTTCGGAGTACCATTGGTACGCAGGTGGAATTCGCCAGATTAAATTTTGTTTAGATTTTTGTGCAATTTATTTAATAAAATCAATTATAGATATCTACTTACGTGTCGTAAATATAATCAAGATTGCCCTAAAAAAGAAACTGAAGACATTTGAGGAAGTGCTCCAGGCATGCTTCATTCGTTGAATTGGATACATGATCTCTTCTGAAATACAAATAGTTTCATATTAGATAAAAAAACAAAAAGCATTAATTGATAATTTAACTAAAAACTTCTATAAACGTTATAAGAAATTTATTCCCTTTAAAGATAACACATAGATAACGCAGTAGAACCACACATTAAGAAGTTAAGAAACGCAGCTCTGCCAATTCAGCAAACTGCCACCACTGATGTCTTACAACTTCTGTATAGCCCATAAACGATTTCTGCTTTGTAAGCAGTTGAAGCCAATTAAATTACTATTATACTACATCCCACCTATTGCTACATAAAAGGTTGTTTTATTAACAAGAGATGCTAATTAGTGTTGGTTGTGAAGAGTTTCTTAAATAGATATTGATGATTGTTAGGCCTTCACAGCTTCAAGTTTAACAAGAGACTACTAGTATTGTGGAGAGCTAACAATAGACTCGAATCAGTGTTGTGGAGAGTTGTTTATATAGATCTTTGTGATTCTTAGGTCTTTATCGGCTTCAAGTCTAACAAGAAATTACTAGTTTTCTGGAGAGCTAACAAGAGACGATGAAGAGTGTTGTTTACAGTTGCTTACATAGATCTTTGTGATTGTTAGGCCTTTATCGGCTTCAAGTCTAACAAGAGACTACTAGTTTTGTGGAGAGCTAACGAGAGACGCTGAATAGTGTTGTTGAGGGTTGCTTATATAAATCTTTGTGATTGTTAGGCCTTTATCGGCTTCAAGTTTAACAAGATACTACTAGTGTTGTGGAGAACTAACAAGAGACGCTGAATAGTGTTGTTGAGATTTGCTTATATAGATCTTTGTGATTGTTAGGCCTTTATCTGCTTCAAGTCTAACAAGAGACTACTAGTTTTGTGGAAAGCTAACAAGAGACGCTGAAGAGTGTTGTTGAGGGTTGCTTATATAAATCTTTGTGATTGTTAGGACTTTATCGGCTTCAAGTTTAACAAGAGACTACTAGTGTTGTGGAGAGCTAACAAGATACGCTAATTAGTGTTGGCTTGGCTTAGGTTTGTTAGGCCTTCATCGGCTTCAAGTTAATATCCAAGCATACACCATTCAGAAGTTACAGTTAGAGACCAATTACCTACACTTGTCAAAATTTAGTGCAATATAGGTACAAATTTCAGAATCGCAGTCAAACTCCCACATAACATATGGGCTAACTTCAAACACTTATCTTAGCTCTCTAAATTGCTAAATGTCAGGTATTTTGACTGATGAAAGAGGAATGTACTAGACAAAACTTTACAAATATCAAAATATCAAAAGCTAAGATCTAAAAAGTTTACTTTTTGATGCGTACCTCATTCATTTAATTAGCACTTAAATTAGTATCTGATATATAAAGCTGTTGACTGTTTCGATTTTAAATTCAAACAATCTCTTTATGAAATATACTTACTTTTTTTTGTTGTCGCTTCCTTGCTTTTCTTCGCGTGTACATGTACGGTTGGCGTACCTTCCGGACCTCCTTTCATCTCGATGCTTACAGCGCTTCCAACCAAGAGTGGCACATCTGTTTCGTCCACTCTTTCAATAGTTTCGTCCGGAAAATTATCTCTAGTATGAGAGTTCAATGGGGAAGTTTCATTTCGTTTCTCCAAATCCGATACACCATCTCCAATTCTCTTCTGCAATTCCACATCATCCTTTAAAGTTTCTTTCTCATGTGCAGAACTTTCCGCTCTTTTCTCCAGTTCTGAAGCACTATCTCCTGTTCTTTTCTCCAATTTCACATCAACCTTTACAGTTTCCGTTTCTAATGCAGGACCATCTGTTCTTTTCTCTAATTCTGAAGCATTTCTCTCCGTTCTTTTTTCTACATTCGAAGCGCCCCTTCCGTTCTTTGATTCAGAAGAATTTCTTTTCATTCTCTTCTTCAACTCAGAAGTGTTCCTTAGGATTCTCTTCTCTAAATCCGAAGCGTCTCCTTCCAATTCTGGTGCTTTCATTTCCTTCCTCTCTTCCAGTTCGGAAATATTCATTTTGCTTCTTTTATCCAAATCTGTAGAGTCTATTTCTGTTTGATTATCCGATTCCTGAGAATTCTTATCCTTTTCATTTTCAATTTCAGAAGCATTAATGTCCACGGGTTTCTTCGATTCAGAATTTTCTTTTTCCATCTTGTTCTTCGATTCTGAGCTGTTACTAAAGGTCACAGCTTATGGGCGAGTTTTTGTATTCAATGTGCAACAGTCAGACTTCAATAATTAATCGACTTTTAATTCTAAAACCTGAAATGCAAAAAGAACAAACTAAGTTATAAAAATGATTGTAAAGATATGAAAGACCTGACAGCATATCACAAGCAATTATTTCCACTAATACTGATATTTAATTGCGAAGTCTGTAAGACGACGTATGAGATACGATACCCACATTTTCATATCTCCAGCAAAGCACTCAAGTATTCTACTATGATATCTCTTACCTAGTTTCACATTCTTGACACATTTAAGAAATGTGCTTCTTAAAATTGATAGAGACGAATGCTAATAAAAAAAAATACTTAAAGCGCTTTTGATGTTGCAGTTTGGTTTCTTGCTTTGTTTCACGTCCTCAAAATTATTTATTTTTCTATCACCTCTCTGTAGTATTGAAGTTTAACTCTCAAGCATTGGCGAATCCAGTGAGGGGCGGTCCGTTCTGGATTGAATAAGAAAAAAATAAAGACGATGATGATTTTATGTGCTGTCCTGAATGTCATGTTATATGCTATAATGAATAAAAGTCAAACTAACTCAGATATTCAATTTATATATATATAATTATATTATATTTAATTATAATACTCATATTTTATTATTTAATTTATACAAGCTTATGAACTTGTGAAAGATTGGAATTAAAAATAAAACCAAAATGTAGTATATTGTTTTTATCGCTCATATTTTAACGCGCGCTTCAATCCGGCTCTGGATGAAGTCAATCCAAAATTGAAGAATCCATACTGAACATCTTTTATATAAATGTTTTCTTCCCAAAAATTACAGAGGAAAAAACCGAGGATGCAGCACGACAACAAAGTAAATTACAATTTTGGTTTTGTATATTGTTACGAATTTTTGTGTATTTGTAAATATTTCGTAGTGCTAATTTTGTAAATAGGAATAGTTGTTCTTAAGTTGGCTTCGATGCAATATGGGTCTTAATGCTTGATAACGAGTTTTACAGAGGTAACGCTGGGATTCGAGTGTTACAAGGAGCAGGGCATTTAACATTATGGTAATGGCAATCTCGCCAAATTAGCGAGATAGAGCCAAGTTGGCCACGGTTTTGTCGACTAATTTTTGTCGCCAAATTTGGTGAGAAATAGCCAAATGTCGCCAAACTTGGCGACCATTTGGCGAAATTTCCGGTCTCCATGTACATGTACAGGACTTTTAGACTACGATCTGGAAAGTTCTCCAAATATCTATCTCTAGAAGATTCATGAAGTATTGACTCCTATATAAGACCGCCCATGAGTGGAGTTAGTTGGGTTAGTCAGTTTGTTGACTGGAATTACTGAGTCTCAGTGAACATTCCGAGTAGTTCTAAAGTGAACTGTATTGCATTGTCTTTTGCGGCGATTTAGCAGTCGTGTGTCAAGTTTAACTGCTGTTTTGTACTATATTGTTGTGTATAGAGCTGTATTAAGTCTACTAGAACGAGAAGTTCTGGAGTTGTACAGGAATCTGTGAAGAGTTATATTGGAATAAATTTCTGCAAGTTTTGATCTGCTTTGGCTTCAAATCTTTCAAACCCATCCATTTCAAACCCATCCAATATGTATTCTTCATTAGATTATCCTTTCTATCATATGCAACAATAATTTATCCTGAACGATATTGTTAAAGACAACTCTAATTTACTGTCGTGAATTCACACAAAGCGCTGCTTAGTGAGACTTTTTACCTTTCTGTAACATATTCTGCATAATCAAGTTAAGTTATCACATGGTATAGTAATATAACTTACAAACCCCCTCCTCCATTACAAAACTCTGGATCCTCCCTTGTTCCCAAGTTAAATATAATAATCGTATGTTACTATAAATATATGTATTAAGTTACCAGGTAATGAAAGATATCAGCTTATATTAAAAATTAAGAAATTTGTTGGCAAACAGTTTTGTTTTTTACTCTAAAATATTCTTGAACTGGGTAGCATTAAAATTATGTTATGAAATTTATAATATTCAGAATATTTCTTTAGCTACGGTCATTTTTGGAAAGTTACACAGTGTTAAAGATCCCTGCCACAAAATTCAATGAGATTCCTGAGTCAAAATTAAATACTGTATTTGTGTAAAATATTTTCACTCAAATTTCCAATTTGGCAAACAAAAAATTAAATTAAATATTCCCAAAATACAGTCATATTTTCTGAATTCGTGAAATTTATTGTTATTTCCATCCATTTAATAACTTTTAAATAAGAAATTTCAGTGTCTCTACAAACATCAGATTTTGCAACTAGGATAGTAAAAATTTACACATATCAAAACTTATAATTTAAACAAAATGCAAGCATTTCTGAAAAATATAAGTCTCTACAGAACACTGGAAACACAAATTAGGTATAGAGATTTTATATGTACGTGGTATCCAAAAAATTATTTTGGCGTCATTGTAATATTGTATGCAAATGTTGTCATTTTTACACTGTATGTATGATAAGTAAACGTATTAAAAAAAAAATTAAAAATTTTAGTTTTTTTTCAAAATGCTACTTCTTTAATTTCCTATACTTGTCGAAATTCTTACACCATCTTCTTATAATAATTGGTAACAAAACCGAGTACGGATTTTAAAATTTAAAGCAAAATTGTATATGTTTATATTCTGGAATCAGTCGGTTGTTTTCAGATTATCTGGCGCCGTCAGCAACACGAGGGCTATAATGCGCCGAAACATTCGTCATTAGACAAGCCAACATACATTTACAAACACGCATGCCTAACACGGGACTCGAATCCGCAACCTCGCTGTCTAGAAGCTAGCCCCCTAACCACTATGCCGTTTGGTCGGCTATTCTGAAATCAGCAAACAAATCATGATTTCATTTTAACATGATTAATCATGATTAATTTATAAAATACTAGCTGAATACCCGTGCTGCGCTACGAAATTTTACCATTAGCATTTTAGCGATCAAAAGACATTCATGTATTCTACACTTCAGACGTTTGCTCCCTTTTCAATCCCGACAAATTGATTTATCAAAATAGGAACTTTCCTTTGTTGACATTTTAAACGAAATTTATAATTGTGAATTGTAAACTGGAATAGTTTATTGTGTTTATGTTTGCTCTTAGTTCTAAATTTCAAAGTAGTAGCTGTATTGGAATTAAGTTAATTAGACATTAAGTTAATCCTCGTATAGTTTCAATGTTGCGTCGTCTTTTCATCCCTTAAAAATTCGTTAATCGTTATTGGAATGACTTATTTTTTTAACATTTGCAAAAAAATATCAGAAAAATGACTACATTGGAAGAGGAACATTCGGATATCCCTCGTTTGGAACATTTAACCCCTTTTCGACCCCTTAAAGTTGGTTAATCGAGAACAGAATAGCTTACTTTTTCTATGTTTAACCTTTTTTGACATTTGTACCAAATTTCCGAGTTGTGACCATATGGGAAGTGGTACATTCGAATATTCCTCGTTTGGAACGTTTAACCCCTTTTCCACCCCTTGATCCACCGGAGATCGGAATAGTTTACTTTTTCTGCGTTTGTCTTTATTGATATTCACACCAGTTTTCAGAATTGTGAAAATATGAGAAGTAGGACATTCGAATATATCGCTCGTTTGGAACGTTTAACCCCTTTTTGACCTCTTAAAGTGGGTTAATCGAGATCGGAATAGCTTACTTTTTCTATGTTTACCATTGTTGATATTTGTGCCGATTTTCAGAGTTGTGACTATGTGGGAAGTAGGATTTTCGAATGTCCCCCGTTTGGAACGTTTAACCCCTTTTCGACCCCTTAAAGTGGGTTAATCGAGATCGGAATAGTTTACTTTTTCTATTTTTACCATTGTTGATATTTGTGCCGATTTTCAGAGTTGTGACTATGTGGGAAGTGGGATTTTCGAATGTCCCCCGTTTGGAACGTTTAACCCCTTTTCGACCCCTTAAAGTGTGTTAATCGAGATCGGAATAGTTTACTTTTTCTATTTTTACCATTGTTGATATTTGTGCCGATTTTCAGAGTTGTGACTATGTGGGAAGTGGGATATTCGAATGTCCCCCGTTTGGAACGTTTAACCCCTTTTCGACCCCTTAAAGTGGGTTAATCGAGATCGGAATAGTTTACTTTTTCTATTTTTACCATTGTTGATATTTGTGCCGATTTTCAGAGTTGTGACTATGTGGGAAGTGGGATATTCGAATGTCCCCCGTTTGGAACGTTTAACCCCTTTTCGACCCCTTAAAGTGGGTTAATCGAGATCGGAATAGTTTACTTTTTCTATTTTTACCATTGTTGATATTTGTGCCGATTTTCAGAGTTGTGACTATGTGGGAAGTGGGATTTTCGAATGTCCCCCGTTTGGAACGTTTAACCCCTTTTCGACCCCTTAAAGTGTGTTAATCGAGATCGGAATAGTTTACTTTTTCTATTTTTACCATTGTTGATATTTGTGCCGATTTTCAGAGTTGTGACTATGTGGGAAGTGGGATATTCGAATGTCCCCCGTTTGGAACGTTTAACCCCTTTTCGACCCCTTAAAGTGGGTTAATCGAGATCGGAATAGTTTACTTTTTCTATTTTTACCATTGTTGATATTTGTGCCGATTTTCAGAGTTGTGACTATGTGGGAAGTGGGATTTTCGAATGTCCCCCGTTTGGAACGTTTAACCCCTTTTCGACCCCTTAAAGTGGGTTAATCGAGATCGGAATAGTTTACTTTTTCTATTTTTACCATTGTTGATATTTGTGCCGATTTTCAGAGTTGTGACTATGTGGGAAGTGGGATATTCGAATGTCCCCCGTTTGGAACGTTTAACCCCTTTTCGACCCCTTAAAGTGGGTTAATCGAGATCGGAATAGTTTACTTTTTCTATTTTTACCATTGTTGATATTTGTGCCGATTTTCAGAGTTGTGACTATGTGGGAAGTGGGATATTCGAATGTCCCCCGTTTGGAACGTTTAACTACTTTTCGACCCCTTAAAGTAGGTTAATCGAGATCGGAATAGTTTACTTTTTCTATTTTTACCATTGTTGATATTTGTGCCGATTTTCAGAGTTGTGACTATGTGGGAAGTGGGATATTCGAATGTCCCCCGTTTGGAACGTTTAACCCCTTTTCGACCCCTTAAAGTGGGTTAATCGAGATCGGAATAGTTTACTTTTTCTATTTTTACCATTGTTGATATTTGTGCCGATTTTCAGAGTTGTGACTATGTGGGAAGTGGGATATTCGAATGTCCCCCGTTTGGAACGTTTAACCCCTTTTCGACCCCTTAAAGTGGGTTAATCGAGATCGGAATAGTTTACTTTTTCTATTTTTACCATTGTTGATATTTGTGCCGATTTTCAGAGTTGTGACTATGTGGGAAGTGGGAGAATTAGTGATGAGTGAGTCAGTGAGTGAGTGAGTGAATCAGTGAGTGAGGGCTTTGCCTTATATATATAGAGATATCTATCTATCTATACAAAAATACAGAATACAGAAAATACAGAAAACAGAAAAAAATTTACTTATTTAAAATAGAGCGTTAAGTATTTAATAAAACATACAAACTGAAAAAAACTAAGATAATTTGTGTTATAGGTTTCTATTCCACTTAAAATATCCTTAATAATTTTTAAGTTATTACCAATTATAGGTAGGTACTACCGCTGTTAGGTATACTGCGCGTCTACTACTTTAAACCTGTTTTCTGACGAATTGTATTTTGATTATGTCCCGCTTTATTCAAACAATGATAATTCAACAACAAAATATTCAATTACATTTTTTTATATCATAATAATCAACATAATATGTTAGATGCTTTGAAACTCAATTATGTATAATTGGTTGAGAAATTGATTTTGGAGTTATTTTTAAAACTTAGAATTCATTAAAAATATTGATTTTTTTTCATGTTTTCACAAAAAATAAATTATAAAAAAAAATTCCATATTTGAAACTTAATTGAGTTTCAAAACATTAATAATAATATTTCGAATGATTTCCAAGTAGAATTGAGATTCTAATTAAATTAGAATTTGATATATCATTGTTTGAAAAAGGTACTAATTAACTAATTAAAGCTTGATTAACATATTAACAATTGCCAAAATTTGAATTTTTTTTTTATGAAATTATTTTAATCGTATACTCTCTAACTAATGTAAAAAAGAATTGGACTTTTAAACTCAGAATACTAAAAAAAAAAAAAGGTTATTAGGTATAATAAGTACACCTTACAAAAATTCAATTGCCCAGAGAATTTTTACCGTAACTTTGCTATTGTTCATGCACTGTAGTTTACAGAATTTAAATACATTCTAAAAAGTTATATCGAACGTACTCAAGACAAAAAAGAAAAGTCTTGTCTCACAAATAGTACAGGAATCGTCCATCACTAGAACAAGTAGAGAATACCAATGTGGACGTTGAATAAGTAAATTATGTTTTTGCAGTTAACTATTTCTAAAACAATACTTCAACACAAATAAGAAATGAACTCTTCATCAGTCGCGTGTTTTTAGATCGGTAGCTATAATATAATAAGATCGCATTACAAATGTTTTAACTAGAATTCGACCGGCATTCCATGTCTTACACCCATTCGCTAACCATAAAAATATCTATTTTGAAATCACACTTACCGATCCATTGCCGTTTAATTCCATATGATATTCAATTTTAATAAAAGCCACGCCCCTGACATTGATATCGAACATAACTTCTGTAGATGTCATTAACTTAATCCCATTCCCAAGAAAGCAGGACGATAAAAAGAAGCACTAGCGTCCGATATCTTCTATGAACAGACGATACAAAGTACAATTCTAAAATTATCTCGAGTCAGATGTGATAAAGTCACCAGGTATACAGATTAAGATTCACTTCAGAATAGGAATCATTATTTCTAACTTTAAGTGGTTTGTCTGCTTTGGATGCAAGAATTTAAAAAAAACGCTATTTTTATTATTTATTTTCTTAAGAATACTGTTATGTTTATTGATATAAAACTTGTTAGGATTAACAAAATTACAAAGGGAAAAAAAATGATTTCAACCACTTTTTTAGTGTGAAAATGCCAGGTAAAAAGGAGTCCTCATAAGATAAGTAAGTGTGCGCTGTTGAAATAACCAGAACAATAGCCTATCTGAAACAAAAAAATCAAATGGGTTTAGTGAGGTAGTGGATATATCTCGTACCTCTAATATTAATTTGTATGCAAAAATAACAAAATGGCTGCCAAAAAATTAAAAAACTTGCTCTTTGTTTCCATGTTTTTTTGCCAATAAAATAATAAAAATTTAAATTTTGAAGTACTTTTGGTTCGGGATATAACGATAAGTGTACAGAATATGTGGTTAAATTTTTATAAGGATCAGTTCAGTAGTTTCTGAGATTTTTTCCACTGCGAAACGTTATGAGGACTCCTGTTTACCTAGCATTTTCACGCTAAAAACGTGGTTAAAATCAATATTTTTTTATTTTTTTTGTAATTTGTGTATGTTTTTGTTAAGCCTAACAAGTTTTATATCAATAAACATATTAGAATTCTTAAAAAAAAATTTTTATAAAAATTGCGTTATTTTTCATGCACCCAAAGTAGACAGAGCCCTTAAGTTATGTAGCTTTATTCTTGGCCTCGTAAGGTTAAAGTTCCTTAAGTTTGAAAGTTCCCCGTTAGTTGCAAACGATATTTTGTGTATAATTGTACACAATGTAACTATTTCGTAAATTCTAACGCTATTTTTTTCTGCAATAACTTTTAATAATAGTTTTAAATTCAAGTAAATACTGTAAATAGCTGCAGAAATATGAGCTCCTAAGTTATGGCAATGGTTAGGATATTTATATTCTTCGAGACATTTTCGAAAAGTAGCTAACTTTAAAAAGCTGTCGAGGAATCTTTTGGTTTCAAACCAGTTTTTTTTTCCTTCTTTTTTTCCCCCTTTATTTTTTTTTTTTTTTTTACGTACTGTACCGTACCAGAATTGCATAGAGAAGAATGTTACGACACGAAATATGTTTATCTGCCTGACTGTTTTAAACATTTTGTTTTGTTTATTTACTTTAAGATTAAAAAAGCTTTTTTATAACCTTTAAATACCCGTTAATAATTTTCAAATGTATTGTAACCATGCAGGAACTTGTAATTATGACAAAGATTTTTTTTTATTGATATCTACGTCTTAAAATGTGGAATAGTCATTCAAATCAATTGCGTTTCAGTCACTTTCATATTTGTTGAGTCATACAATGACGAGGCATAATTTTTCCTAATAAAACTTATTAAATAATCAGGAGAATTTTCATTTATTTCTATATTTGACGACTATGAGAAAGGTGAGTAGCAATTCTGTTAACTTTTAAAAACCTTGAATCACCGAAAATGATTTTTTAAACTGTATTTTTTACATATCAATGATTAAAGGGTAGAAAATGAAATCGTGAAAATAAAACTCCTGTCCATTTGTTTAAAATTGAATTACTTGAATGACGACTTATAAATACAAGCAGGATATAAAATTTCTTAAATTTTTTTTAGAAATTTATGGCTATCTTTTCTTCTGACTGTAAACAAGTTGAAATTGTTTATGTAGAATCTTTTCCAAAAGTAAAGCATATAAGTCTTAAGTCTTAATATCGTTGACTTAGTGAGAAAATTTGGTTACTCAACTTTCGGAGTTAATTTTTTTTTTTTTTTTTGGTATATTTAGAAGAAAAAAGAGAACACACATCGATTTAAAAAAAAAACACTTCAGCTTGACTACTGAAATAAATTTGTGGTAAATGAGCGCTAAGCTCTTGTGTCTTTTTATTTTGCTATTTTAACATTTTTGAAAAATTGAAGTTAGTGCCTTTTGACTCTAAAAGCCAAAGCCGGTGATATAACTGTATCATGTATCATATAATCAAAACTCATAAACACACTCATAGCAAAATAAACACGAAAAAAAAAAATCTAGATACTTAAAAAAAAGAGGTATTACATATACACTTAAAGAAGGAGATATACAAAAGGTTAACGTTACTAAGTTAAGTTATATCGATTGATTGTTTCAAATCATTCGCAACGTGTAAAATTTTCACAACTCAATGAATTGAAGATTGTATTAATAATAGATTCATCTGGGTGTCTTGTTGTGTTGTTGCGCACTTTATAAACATTGTCTAAAACTCAAACTTAAAAACAAAATTGATTAGGAAGTAACAAACAAAACCATTTATGATCATAATTAATAAGTGGACCCTAACTAGTTCAGGAGCTTGTGACAAAATTTGGTAGTCATTTTACCTATCTGCAGAATTATAAAAATGTGGAGTTTCCATTCCGTAATTACCATCAAAATGCCTTAATGGCCGAATTTTGAATTGCAAAAACCAGAATTTTATAAACCAGAATTCTCTTTGTTCGGAAAATTCCTAACGTATTCCGATTTATAGAATCTTCAATGGGCTTATTATCAGAAATTAGTGCTAAAAATATCTTGGAATTTAATCCTGAATTGCAGAAGCTCGAATTGCAAAACACACTGAATTCACAACTCAATGAATTGACTATTTTATTAATAATGGACTCCTCTGAGTGTGTTATTGTGTTGATGAACTATATATACAGTGACTAAACATTAAACTTATAAAAAAAAATATCAATAATTAGGAAGTAATAAACAAAACCTTTTATGATCACTATTAATCATCGATATAGATAAACAACTGGATAGACTGCTTAACGCTGGGAAAATGAAGCCGTTGCCAGATGCAATTGGTGGGATAAAAAATACGGATTGTCGAGGATTGAAAATAAATTGTTGGGTTGTACACAGCAGAAATGTCAATAGTAGACCTTAATTTGTAACAATGTGCAAAAAAATATATACTCTATCACTTTACAAGGTTTTTTGCATTTCCATCCAACTATAAAAGTGAACTGTGATTGGTTAATCTTCCCACCAGCTTCGCAATCCCCGGCGCGTTTTTCTCTTTGCATTGACAATGGAGCAGTCTATCCAGTTGTTTATCTATATCGATGCTATTAATGAGCGGACCCTAATAGTCCAGTCATTCTAGAGTTGAACCTTGCATAAATTCCCATTGAGCTGAAATTTTGCAGAGTGGCTCTATTTGATGCCCTGAGCAACCCACAAAAAGTCCCCTACTTTCCTCCTTCGGCCTCCTGGTTTTTTAGGTGCTGGAAATGCTGGAGAGCTGGAGAAATGCTGGAGCAGCTGTTACTGACGAACGGCTAGTCGCATTGAGCTCAAATAGAGCTCAAATGAAAGGTAAATAAATGGGCTTTAATTTAAATATAAATTTGATATCATTCATTAAATTGCAAATTGATAAAAGCCTGTCAAAGTCGAAAAACCATGTGTTTTTCTATTATTTTTCGATTTGAGTGCTTCTATTATTAATAAAAGATTTAAACATTTGGCATAAAACTATTAAACTCTTTTTCAGATTTTTAGAGATTTATTAATATTGCTTGTGTGATAAATAAGTGCAGATATATGAGCGTTTCAGTGAAACGCTACCTCGTAATGGGAGTCTCATAATAAAGCGTGCGGTGTTTCACCCTGAGCAAATCAAACACAATAACCATTTTCCTCAAGTCTTTTCCATTTAAGACCTTTTTTAAACTGGAATACAATATCATATTATATAGATATGTAGATAAACATGTAATACGCATCTATGAGAAAAAATGTCTCTGAATAAATATTTTCCATAGAAAATTTTAATTTTCAACTATTTACATATTGTTAAAATGCAATAACTAATAATGCATAAAAAAAGCAATAACAATAATTGTAGGATATAATTCTTATAATCCCCGTCCTTGAAATAAAATAGAAAGTGATGTTAAGTGTGGTTGAAGGGTTATACGACTAGAAAAACTATTTTTTTCTTTTAGAAGGAAATATATTTATATTTTTAAAAATCTTTTTTGTCATTAAAGCAGAAATACTAGGCTGCTTTCTTCATCAAATAGTATACTATCTACGAATTTGTTTTTGCACATCCCTCGGTATTGTCCACAAATGTTTGAGCATTTAATTTCTGCTCTCCTGCAATCACACCCGCTACTCGAGTTGCAGTTACTCTTATTGTTGCAAGGTATAATTTATAACAGTTCATCTGGAAAAGTAAGTAACATTGTAGGTTGAGGAACATTTGTATTTGATGATAAACACAAAGTGTATGATGATGTGCTTCAGCTGACGTTGGAGGAAGAGTTTCGAATTTAAAAGTGGTGGTTATTGCAATTTTGGCTATACCTCTGCATTTGTATACCTGTAATTCGTTTAGTGTTACCCAATTTTGGCTTTTGTGAAGTGTTATCATGGACTTTTCTCCTGCTTCTGCTTTTTATCGCAATCTGTTTCAACCAAATTAAAAATTTCCAGCGTTTTCTTTATTTGAAAATTTTCAGATAGGATACCCCTTTCCTTTATTTTACAGTGCAGATGTTGTATCGCATCCAGTCATAAAATGGATGAAAAGTATATGGTTCTTCATATCCTTAAAAATCTTTCTGTGTATACCTACAATATAGTAAAATTTTGCAATTTTTGATCCGACGTTCGATACAAGAAGCATAACGTTTGCTTTATTTGGAGTTCTAGCTGCTAGCATTGTTTATCACTAGTTTCTATCTATCATTATAGTTCTATCACTAATCTGTAACAAAAACTGTCACCTTTCGTTTATATTTAGATTATTCCAAAATAGTGGCAACAATTAAGGCATCAGCATCTCCTACAGCTTCTTTCAAATCCACTCCTCCCTTTTCAAGACGAATTTGTAGTTGTTGTATGAGCATGGTTTAATTGCCACTATTTGACAGAAAATCTTCATGTTTACATGTAACTATTTGTGTCATATACTATTATGTTCGCACATTCCCGTTTTCGTGCTCTTCGAATTTGTTCTTGTTCATTAGTTGTAGGACCACTTTAACCTCAAAATATTTATGTGATGAACACAAGATGGGGGTAGAAAAAACTGCTATCACTCTCTATCAGACATTGAGACTGTATTTTTTAAAGCTTTTCGAATACTAGAGGGGCAAATATAACTTTTTCTATAAGTGACATGAATAATGAGACCACTTTTGAAAATTTCCTTTAAATTATCATTTTATTGTAAGCTTGTAGTTTAAAGCGTTTCTGCAGCTTTTCTCCAATAGTCACTTTCAATGGGAATCCGCAGATTATGCAATTTTCTCAGTACATTATTGCCTTAGTGCAACAGTCTTTAAACAGGGTGCAATCTTAAGTTATATTTTAACTAGCAGCAGAAAAACCCAATGAAAAGAAAAAGAGTGATACTTTTCAACAAGCAATCAATACATTGTCACAACGAACAGCGATTGATGAATGTGTGTGTTGAGTCAGTTAAGAAACTTGACGACGGACCATGTGTTCTTTGCCAGAAATTTATTCTGAAACCAAATCATAATTGTAGAGAAGTTCAACCAAGAAGAACTATCTAGCTTTTTCAGATAAATATTCTGCTGAATAACTTTTCAAGCGCAAAATGGCTTGTTCGAAAAGCGTACTGAGGATCTCGTTCGTTGCCAGATGATCTACAGTAAAAATTCAAAACGGAGAAGAAATAGGCTGAACCGAATGACGTCAACAAGGCTTGTTCAAACCAAAACCAAACATTCTCCCACCCTTGAAACCCTCAGAGGGTTTCAAAAGAGAAGAAATTCATACTAGCAACCAACGAGACCCTTTACAAAAAAGCAAAACAGAAATGTTAAAATTAAACTACAAATTAGCAAAATTTTAAGCAATTGACAAAAATAAATATAACTTGTCAATCAACATAAGAAAAAAGGGTAAACATACAAAAAATAAGATAACATTAAAATGTACAAAGTAGTTAGTCTAAAGGCAATTTACAAATTTTAGAAATAGGTCGCTTTAACTGTCCAGAATCTGTTTGCACAGTTACAACACGAACCTTTTCGTCAATTCCTGGATGAATATGAATAACTCGTGCAAGTTTCCACTTGAGAGGTGGCAACAGTTCATTTTTGACAAGCACTAAATCATTCACAGCGATATTGGCTTTAGCTCTACACCACTTTGGACGTTGTTGAAGCCTAGGAAGGAACTCCATGTTCCATCTCTTCCAAAATTGTTGAAGTAAACGCTGCACCAGCTGCCAGCGTCCCAAACGTGATTGTGGAATGGTTGAAAGATCTGGCTCTGGAATAGCTGTTAATGCAGTACCAATGAGAAAATGACCTGGTGTTAATGGAGCAAGATCATTTGGATCAGATGAAAGAGGACACAATGGCCTGGAGTTTAGGCAGGCTTCAATTTGTGCAGTGAGTGTATTCAGCTCCTCAAGACTGAGTAGAGATTCTTCCATTGTGCGCCTCAAATGGTATTTCATTGATTTAACACCAGACTCCCACAATCCTCCAAAATGTGGAGCACCAGGGGGATTAAACTTCCATTTAATGCCTTCAGATGAAACAAAGTTGGAAACACTGTTGTCAGACTTCGAGGTGAGCAAAGACTTCAGTGATGCTTTGAGCTCTCTATTAGCTCCTATAAAATTGGAACCGCAATCACTAACTATTTCTTCAGATCTTCCTCGCCTTGCAAAAAACCTCTTTAAAGCAGCAATGAAGGCTTGAGAGGTAAGGTCACTCACCACTTCCAAATGAATAGCTCGTGTGGCAAAGCAAACAAAAATTGCCACGTAAACCTTAAAGGACCTTTTTCCTCTTCCATTCCTCTCCTTAGCCAGAAAGGGACCTGCAAAATCTACACCCGATTTAGAAAAGGGTCTAGATGGAACCACTCTTGATGCAGGAAGATCACCCATAATCTGAGTCATGGAAGAAACAGCAAGTCTAAAGCAGGTAACGCAAGAATTGACAAACCTGCGCACTACATCTCTTCCACAGGGAATCCAAATTTTTTGTCGGATGACAGACAACAAAAGCTGAGGCGCAGCATGAAGATGCTTGAGATGAAAATATTGTACTATTAAATTTGTAAGATGGTGAGACTTAGGAATTATCATGGGATGTTTGGAATCTTCAGATAATCTTGAATGTCTCAGTCTCCCACCCACACGCAAAATCCCATCACTGTCTAGGAATGGTGACAAAGATACCAACTTGCTAGAAGGTTTCACAGGCCTTCCTGCCTTTAAATTGCTCAAGTCCTCATGAAATTCAGCTTCCTGTACACATTTGACAATGACCAGTGTTGCCCTTGATATTTCATCGCAAGAAAGATGACCTGAAACTCGTTCAGCATGAGCTAGGGAACAGTTCTTCCAAAATCTTAGGCACCAAGCAACAACTCGGCACAACTTCATAAACGAAGAAAACTTAGAAGTAAGGGAGTCAGTGTGCACACGAGTGGCTGTAACAACACTACTCTTTTTCATCTCCTGCAAATGTGATTCTTCAAAATTAAACTGTGGTGGTTGCCCTTTGATGAGATGATCAAATGGCTTATAAAGAAACTGAGGACCACATGTCCAGAGGGTACAATTCAACAACTGTTCTGGCGGAAGACCTCTTGTGGCACAGTCTGCAGGATTATCTTGTGAAGATACATGATTCCATACAATTCCTGGAGTAGCCTCCTGTATTTTGGAAACTCTGTTTGCAACAAATGGCAACCAATGGCACGGCTCTGAAGCAATCCAAGCAAGTGCAACAGTCGAGTCTGACCAAGCAAAAGTTCTGCTTATTGATAACTCCAATGTTGGTTGGACAACTTCCAAAAGATTCGTCAACAACAGTGCTGAGCACAGTTCCAAACGGGGTAATGATTGCGTTTTAACAGGTGCAACACGGGTTTTGGAGGTTAGAAGTGCAACATTGACAGTTTGATCACAATTAACAGAGCGAAGATAAATAGCTGCACAATAAGCTCTTTCAGACGAGTCACAGAAAGCATGAACTTGAATGTCTATGGGTTGTGGTGCAAGAATAAAGCGTGGGATCTTAAATTTAGTAAGTAAAGGGAGTTTTTCTTGGACATTCTTCCATCTGGTAGCAAGAGGTTCACTCAACACTTCATCCCAACCCAAGTTGTAATTCCAAAGTTCTTGTATGAAGATTTTAGCAATAATTACAGTCGGTGCTAACCAGCCCAAAGGATCAAATATTCGTGCTACGTCAGAAAGCACCTTACGTTTAGTAAGTTCTTTATGATCACTAACTGAAATGGTAAATGTGAACATGTCAGTACTAGGAAGCCAAGCTATTCCTAGAACCTTGACCGAGCTGTCATTGTCGATTGTATGTGCAACATCACTTGCCTTCAATTCCATTGGAATGTTCTCCAAAACAGAGGGACAATTAGAGACCCACTTACGTAAGGGAAAGCCTCCTCGAGACATCATTTGATGCATCTGGTTAATTAATTCAGTAGCTTCCTCTTCAGATGAGGCTCCTGAAAGCAGGTCATCAACATAAAAGTCTCGCAAGCAAATCTTGGATGCAAGAGGAAAGGATTGCTTTTCATCTAAGGCAAGTTGGTTCATAACTCGGGTAGACAAATAGGGTGCACATGCAGTGCCATATGTGACTGTTGTTAAGCGATAAACATTTATTGGATCCATTGGTGTATCCCTCCAAATTATTCTTTGGCAATCTGCATTTTCAGGGTGTATCCAGATTTGTCTGAACATCTTTTCGATGTGAGCACAAACTGCGACCCTAAAGGTCCTGAACCGCAGAAGAATCGAAAAGAGCTCCTGTTGCACTCTTGGCCCAGTCATTAAGATGTCATTTAAGGACAGCCCAGTAGAAGACCTTGCTGAAGCATCAAAAACCACGCGCAGACGAGTGGTAGTGCTAGTGTCCTTAAGCACTGCATGGTGGGGCAAGTAAAAGTTAGGCCTCTTGGTGAGCTCTGACTCGGGCACCTTTTCCATATGGCCCAGCTGCAAATACTCCCTCATAAAGCTTTTATATTGGTCGTAGACTTCAGGTCTACAAGACAGCGACCTTTCTAAGGAATAGAACCGACGAATAGCCATTTCCTTGGAATCTCCTAGATGGAGTGGCATTGTGTGGAATGGAAGCTTTACAACATATTTTCCACCTTCACCTCTTGAATGTGTTTCTAAAAAGTGAGTCTCGCAAGCCTGCTCCTTTTCTGTTAGCAGATTTGCAGCGGGTACAGAGTCTAGTTTCCAAAAGTTCGATACTAAGGTATCAGTCGTTACTTGAATGTTGTTTACATGAATTGCAGTATTTTCAGCTGCCAAGTCAGCACTACCTGCGACAATCCAACCCAGTTGGGATCTAACTGCAAATGGAGACCCTGGACATCTTCTAATGATTTCTCCTTTAAGTAGAGGTAAGGCCAAGTCAACCCCTAACAAAATGTCTACAGGACCTGGTCTGTTAAAGTTAGGATCTGCCAAAATTAGATCCGAGAATTGATCAGTAAACCTTGCATCAAGTGGTGAATGTGGCAAGTCACCAATGATTTTCTTAACAATATAGACTGATGTCCTATAGACTGGTTCTGGAGAGAAATGTGGAGAGAATGTAATGTTAGTGATGCCATTTGTGCGGGTATCTGAAGATCCAAGGCAGTTTATTTGAAGACGAGCATTTTTCTTAGAAATTCCTAGACGCTGAAATCCTGCTTCTGAAATGAAAGAAGCCTCTGAACCTGGATCAAGTAATGCTCGAAAACTCTGGACCTGGTTTGAAGCATCAAGCACCTTGATTTTTGCAGTGCACAGAAGTACTTGTTTGGGCGAGTGTTGCACACAAGAAGAAAATGTAGTAAGCTCAGTCTCGCTACTCTTGGGAATTGCTGAAACTTGGGCTGAAAATTCAGCAGCATTCACTGACAAGGGGGAAGCTCTAGAAGCTTGCTCTTTAGTATAGTGTAGCAATGTATGATGCCTCTTGTTACACTCTCGACATTTGAATTTGCTCTTGCAATCAGACACATGATGCTTGGATAAACAATTAAAGCAAAGGCCCTGAGCCCTTGCAATGCTAAACCGTTGCTGTACTGAAAGGTTTAAGAAATCTGCACAAGACTGCACATGGTGCATTGCCGAACAAAGTACACAATGCGCTTTTTCCTTCCTTATTTGTGAAGTGAAGGAGTTGAACTTTGTTTTTTGTCTTGGTATTTGCACTCTGTCTTGTTGGAGTGTTCGGGAGTGTGAGGTCAAGAATGTAAGTAACTTTTCAACAGTAGGCAAATTGTCATCACTTAAATTTCTTTCCCACCATGTTTTGGTGGATGCATCCAACTTTTGCATAATATTAAATACAAATATTGTATCTGCAAAGCCTTCAAATCTCATATCCATGCTTTGTAAAGACCGAATTATCTCTTTAGATGTATCGACGATGCTCAGCAATCCTTGAGCACTCTCAGTTTTGAGTTGTTGCATGGACATGAACCTTTCCAGCAATGCAAACACTAGTTCACGTTTGTTAGAGTATCTTTCCTTCAGAAGATTCCAAGCAATTTCAAAATTTGTGTCAGAAATGGGCAAGGACTGAATGACTCGTAGAGCATCACCAGTCAAGGAGCCCCTAAGATATTGAAGCTTTTGCGCTTGAGAAATCTTATTGTTTTGGCCAACACTTGCCCAAAACAAATCGCTGAAGGAAATCCACTCTATATTGGAAACCCCAGAAAATTTAGGAATGTGAAATTCTGGTAGCTTTACATTAACCACATCTTGTGAAGCAATCACTTTGGAAGAATCAGAAATTTTAGATTCCAAATGCATGAGAGTTATCTTAAGTTTATCAATGGACTCTTGCATGACACAAGATTCCTCCACAAAAGAATCAATTTCATTTTCTTTACACGTTTCAAAGATTTTCTCAAAAAGTTCATTAATCTTAATTTCTAAATTGTCTACCTTTGCTAAGTATAAGGAGACTTCTACTTTATCCGCACCAAAGATTTCACATTCCACTTTCTCAGTAATTTTTGAGAGGGATGCATTGAGCACCCTTTTGGCAGTTTTTAATTTATTCATATTAAAACACAAAAATAAACAAGGCAATCAATAATAGGGGTAACCAAAACTAATTACAAAAAGAATATAATGAACAATCTTAACTACAATGGTGATGAGCAACCTACACTCCCGAATCGAAACTAAGGGCATTAATTATGCAACACGAACCAGAATTTGCTCGCCGCCATCCATGACGAGCAATTAGGAACGAATCCTTCGAGCTGTAAAAAACATGAAATCAATTACTCGTATCCAGAGTAAGAGTCTAATTGTAGAACACGAACTAGAACTTGCTCGCCGCCAACCATGACGAGCACTTAGGAACGAATCCTTTTATTTGTAAATAACAAGAATCAATTACTCGCCGCCATCCATGACGAGTACTTTCAAACTTGAATTACAGGGAAGAATAAAGTTGTTGAGCCGAAGCTGCAATCCATCGATATCCACGTTCGCTGGGTTTCAAAAGTCCGGATCGAACGGACCAAAAATGGTGAATATGTATGTGTTGAGTCAGTTAAGAAACTTGACGACGGACCATGTGTTCTTTGCCAGAAATTTATTCTGAAACCAAATCATAATTGTAGAGAAGTTCAACCAAGAAGAACTATCTAGCTTTTTCAGATAAATATTCTGCTGAATAACTTTTCAAGCGCAAAATGGCTTGTTCGAAAAGCGTACTGAGGATCTCGTTCGTTGCCAGATGATCTACAGTAAAAATTCAAAACGGAGAAGAAATAGGCTGAACCGAATGACGTCAACAAGGCTTGTTCAAACCAAAACCGAACAGCGATATCATCGTTTTAAAAAATCCCGGACAATTGTGAAACTTCCTATAACAGTCCTGTTTCACCCATTTCCAGTCAAAGGCATCCCCGAGTTCTTTCAGATTCCGAATGTTTTTTAGAAAGATGGGAGCCAACTTTTGAGGCTAAATTGGTGTAATGACCCTTCAATTCCAAATGAGAATAGTCTCATTTAGTCTCAAACACTTGATAGTCAAATGAAAAGGGGGAAACTTCTATTGCGTCACTGAAACCCTTGCATATCTGCAACTATTTATCACACAAGCAATATTAATATATTTCTAGAAGGCTGAAATCGAGTTAAATAGTTTTATTCCAAATGTTTAAATCATTTATTAATAATAGAAGCGCTCAAATCGAAAAATAATAGAAAAATACATGGTTTTTCGACTCTGACAGGCTTTTATCAATTTGTATGTTAATGAATTATATCAAATTTATATTTAAATTAAAGCCCATTTATTTACCTTTCATTTGAGCTCTATTTGAGCTCAATACGACTAGCCGTTCGTCAGTAACAGCTGCTCCAGCATTACAGCACATAAAAAACCAGGAAGCCGAAGGGGGAGAGTAGGGGACTTTTTGTGGGTTGCCCAGGGCATCAAATAGAGCCACTCTGCAAAATTTCAGCTCAATGGGAATTTATGCAAGGTTTGACCTATTTTTTGCCTAGAATGACTGGGCTATAACTAGTTCAGGAGCTTGTGACAAAATTTGGTAGTCATTTTACCAATCGCAAGAATTATTAAAATGTGGAGTTTCCATTCTGTAATTACCATCAAAATGACTTAATGGCAAAATCTCGAATTGCAAAAGCTAGAATTTCATAAACCATAATTCTCTTTGTTCGGAAAATTCCTAACGTATTCCGATTTATAGAATCTTCAATGGGCTTATTATCAGAAATTAGTGCTAAAAATATCTTGAAATTTAATCCTGAAATGCAGAAGCTTGAATTGCAAAACCCAGAATTTTATAAACAAGTTCTCCCTTTGTCGGGAAAATTCTTAACCCATACCGATTTTAAGGGATCTTCGATGAGCTCCTCAGAAAATAGGGCTATAAATATCCTAGAATTTAAGCTTGATTGGCAAAAGCTCGAATTGCAAAAACCAGAATTTTATAAACAAGTTCTCCCTTTGTCGGGAAAATTCTTAACCCATACCGATTTTAAGGGATCTTCGATGAGCTCCTCAGAAAATAGGGCTATAAATATCCTAGAAATTAAGCTTGATTGGCAAAAGCTCGAATTGCAAAAGCCAGAATTTTATAAACAAGTTCTCCCTTTGTCGGGAAAATTCTTAATCCATGCCGATTTTAAGGGATCTTCGATGAGCTCCTCAGAAAATAGGGCTATAAATATCCTAGAATTTAAGCTTGTTTGGCAAAAGCTCGAATTGCAAAAGCCAGAATTTTATAAACAAGTTCTCCCTTTGTCGGGAAAATTCTTAACCCATGCCGATTTTAAGGGATCTTCGATGAGCTCCTCAGAAAATAGGGCTATAAATATCCTAGAATTTAAGCTTGATTGGCAAAAGCTCGAATTGCAAAAGCCAGAATTTGATGATGAGCCGATGATGAGCCGAAACACAATGATTGGCTACCTGTGAATTTACAGCAATAAATTAAAGTTGTCAATAACTATTTGATTCAGGATAAATTATATTTAAATATGATAGACAGAACAATCTAACAAAGAATACATATACACGTTGAACATTTTCAAACTTTTATTTGCTTTGTTGTCTTGTTTCCCACTCGGCTTTTTCATCTCCATTTTTTGGGGGATGAGAACATTTATATTAAAAACTAGCTGAATACCCTTGCTGCGCTACGAAACTTTACCATGTGCATTTTAGCAATCAAAAGACATTCATGTATTCTATAATTCAGACGTTTGCTTCCATTTCGATCCCGACAATTTGAATTATAAAAATAGGAACTTTCCTTTGTTGAAATTTTTTCCAAAATTTATTGAGAATATATTGGAAATGAGACATTTGAATATCCCTCGTTTAGAAAGTTTAACCCTCTTTGGTTCTTTTTAATAATTTTAACTAATAACTAATTTTTTTCTATATTTTCCCTTCTTAATATTTGCACCAAATATCAGAATTGTGACAACCTTGGAAGTGGATCATTCGGATATCCCTCGTTTGGAACGTTTAACTCCTTTTCCACCCCTTAAAGTAAGTTAATCGAGATCGAAATCGCTTACTTTTTCTATATTTACCATTGTTGACATTTGTACTAATTTTCAGAGTTGTGACCATATGGGAGGAGTTTAACCCCTTTTCGACCTCTTAAAGTGGGTTAATCGAGATCGGAATAGTTTAAATTTTTTATTTTTACCATTCTTGATATTCGAATGAATTTTCAGAGTTGTGGGACTTTGAGGAAGTGAGAGATTAGAATATCTCTCGTTTAGAACGTTTAACCCTTTTTCGACCCTTTGAAGTGGGTTAACCGAGATCGAAACAGTTTACTTTTTCTACGTTTGTCTTTGTTGTCATTTGCACCAATTTTCAATGTTGCGACCATGTGGGAATTGGGACATTCGCATATCCCTCGTTTGGAACGTTTAACTCCTTTTCCACCCTTTAAAGTGGGTTAATCGAGATTGGAATAGCTTACTTTTTCTATGTTTACCATTGTTGATATTCGTACCAATTTTCAAAATTTTGGCCATGTCGGAAGTGGGACATTCGAATATTCCTCGTTTGGAACATTTGACCCCTTTCCCACCTCTTAAAGTAGGTTAGTCGAGATCGAAATAGCTTACTTTTTCTTCGTTTGTCTTTATTGATATTCGCACCAATTTTTTGAGTTGTGACAAAATGGGAAGTAGGACATTCGAATATCCCTCGTTTGGAACGTTTACACCCCTTTTCGACCCGTTAAAGTGGGTTAATCGAGATCGGAATAGCTTACTTTTTCTGTGTTTACCATTGTTGATATTTGTACCAATTGTCAGAGTTGTGGACATGTGGGAAGTGGGAGAATTAGTGATAGTGATTCAGTCAGTGGGGGCTTTGCCTTATATATAGAGAGATATCCAGAGCGGATTCATCAAACCTTGATTGATTTCATCCAAAACCTGAGAGCAGAGCACGTTAAAACGTGAGTGTCCATGAATAACGTAGGGGGCAATCGCCTCTTCCACTCCTCCCTGGATTCGCCAATGCGTCGACAGTTGGCAAATATTTTGTTGGCGATAAAAGTTAGTACCGCATGGGAGGTTCGGCTCGGCTCGCTCAAACCTTTCCGTGGAATGTCCTAGCTGCGATGTGGACCAGAAATCCGTCCGGTCCGAATGACAAAATGAATACGCTTATGACATTCCTCCCTGGATTCGCCAATGCGTCGACCGTTGGCAAATATTTTATTGGCGACAAAAGTTAGTACCGCATGGGAGGTTCGGCTCGGCTCGCTCAAACCTTTCCGTGGAATGTCCTAGCTGCGATGTGGATCAGAAATCCGTCCGGTCCGAATGACAAAATGAATACGCTTATGACACTCCTCCCTGGATTCGCCAATGCGTCGACCATTGGCAAATATTTTGTTGGCGACAAAAGTTAGTACCGCATGGGAGGTTCGGCTCGGCTCGCTCAAACCTTTCCGTGGAATGTCCTAGCTGCGATGTGGACCAGAAATCCGTCCGGTCCGAATGACAAAATGAATACGCTTATGACACTCCTCCCTGGATTCGCCAATGCGTCGACCGTTGGCAAATATTTTGTTGGCGACAAAAGTTAGTACCGCATGGGAGGTTCGGCTCGGCTCGCTCAAACCTTTCCGTGGAATGTCCTAGCTGCGATGTGGACCAGAAATCCGTCCGGTCCGAATGACAAAATGAATAAGCTTATGACACATATTTTTGTTAAAGTTCTAGATAATCTGTAAGAACCAATAACTCCACATAGGAAAGATTTTTGTTGTAAACTGTCCTCAAATTTTAACAATGTGATGCTTCAGTCATTTAATGTCTCCAATGGACGATTCCCGCATTTTTTAAAAACGAGTGAAATTAGTTTGTTTATTAAGAATTTCTTTCTGTTTCCAAATACTCTGATAAGCAAAAATTCTTTTTAAAAAAATTAGCTATTTAAATATTAAGAAAAGAAAATGTCCCAAAACAGATCGAAAACCAGTCCGATCAAAACACTCAACAAAATATGTGACGCAAAAGCTTCCTTCCGTTTCTATGGTTATCGTGAGGTTTCTGCCAAAGAGTTGGCATTGAAATATTTGGCGTTGGTAGACCATTGCCATATGCCGTACAGGTTGGTGCGATTTGCTAGAAACTTGCAAAATTGGTTTCCGCTGCCAAGATGTTTGGGAAGCCTTGACGTCACATTCAATTCGAGTCGAATGAATCGTTATCTCGCCAACATGTAACAGGGGAACTTTGATTGCAAATTTTAAAAAAAAAGGCGCATTGAGCAGAAATTTTTCTGTTTATGGCCTTTTCGAAACATTTAGAATTGAATAAATAGATATATACATTAAAAAAAAAAAGGCTGGAATTGTCCATTCTGAGCTTATTCGTGATAAAATATTTAAAAAAAAAAAAAATCTCTTTTCAGATGAATCCTCGCTATTTGATTATGATTCTGCTGCTAGCCAGTTGTCTCCTTGTCGAACTATCTTCAGCTGGACCACATCATGAATCAAAGAGGCATGCCATCAATAAGAGGGAAAGTGACTATCAAGACAGCATGAATCAGATAATAGACTTTTGCGCTAAGTACATTGGGATAATCATTAAAGCATTCATGGATTCTGTTTTGACGGGAATGCCTGTTGTTGGATGAGGACATCATCAACTGTACTGTTATTTTATGTATGTAATAGATTGATGATGAGTTAAAAAAATATTGAAATAAATATTTGATGATTAGACGAGTAACTTTACTTAGTGATGCGATACTATTTTCAATCTTTATAAAATATATCCTTTGACACTAATGAAACTTTAATTAATAAGTAATTGTAACAAAATGGGGTATTCATTCAAGGAATCATGGATTCTGTTTTGACTTGAATTCCTGTTGTCGGATGAGGACATCATCAACTTACTGTAATTTTATGTATGTAATAGATTGATGATGAGATAAAAAAATATTGAAATAAATATTTGATGATTAGATTGGTAGCTTTAATTAGCGGTGCGATACTATTTTCAATCTTTATAAAATATATCCTTTAACACTAATGAAACTTTAATTAATAAGTAATTGTAACAAAAACGGATATTCATTAAAGGAATCATGGATTCTGTTTTGAAGGGAATTCCTGTAGTTGGATGAGGACATCATCAACTTTACTGTAATTTTATGTATGTAATATACATTTATGATGAGTTAAAATATATTTGATGATCGGATGGGTAGCTTTAATTAGCGGTTAGACACTATTTTCAATCTTTATAAAAATATATCCTTTGACACTAATGAAACTTTAATTAATAAATAATTCTAACAAAATGTAATTATAAATAAAAAACTAGTCTATGTTAAAATTAATACTTCAGCATTTCTTTGTTCAAACCATGAAAGTAAATGAAAGCCTTTGTTACATTTTGGTTGGACTCCAGACAGTTGGATGAAAACATCATCAATATTAACATTGTTTTAGGTACATAATAGATCGGCGATATGTTATAAAATATGTATTGAATATTTGATGATCAATTAGTTAGCTTTAACTATTGAGGAAATACTCTTTCTAATCTTAAATAATTGAACTATTATACAATCGTAACCCAACATATTAATAAATAATGAAAAAAATTTGGTTACATTTTAATCAATAATAAATTATATAAAAACTGCACTGACACTGTGGATAAAAAGTACAGATGTATGCAAAAATACTAGGGATGGGGAACATTGCAGAACTTTCAATTACATTATATTATTGGTCATTGGATTAAAATTTGTATGGTGTTATTTACTGTTTTCATATTTTCATTCAGTTAAATAAAAATGGCCAGCCAAGCGATATTTTTGGAAAAAAAATTTACATGGGTAAAAATTCCCCTCCAAAATGGCGATATTGGTGGTGTTTTTCGATGGACATTAAAATGCCCTTTCTTGTGGGTGAAACAGAAAAAAAAATCAGTCGCTGATGGGTGATGCTCAAAGGTGAAAAGCTCTGTGTTAATGGAACTCGTTTTTCAATTTTTTACGTTTTTATCGCATATCTATGAGAATTTTGTATGGTTGGAAAATTTGGAGAATTTAGAAAATATTTAGGCAGGGTCAGCCACTACGCGGCCCACGGGCCGGATTTGGCCCGCGGCAGATATTTCTGCGGCCCGCTGACGCCACTGAAAATAAAAAAAAATAAAAAAATAATCAAATTTCACGATATGGACTTTTTTTACATAAATGTAATTCATCCGAAATGATAGGTATTAATTATGTAGAACACAGTTAGTTTTACACTACCTACCCGAAGAAACTATGCAAGGTGGTTTTCATCAAGAATTTGTTGCAGTTAAATTATTAAAATTGACTGTAACACAAATATTCCGAAAGACATCGACTCTATCATAAAATAAACTGAACGATTTCGACCGCCATCGTCTCACAATTGATATTGTTACGAATTTTGTATATTTGTAAATATTTCGTAGTGTTAATTTTGTAAATAGTAAAATTTATGTTCATCTCGCGTAAGGCAGTGCAATTCTTCGTCTTGGTTTGTTTCCCAGCAATGAATCTCTCAATGCTTGATAACGAGTTTTACAGAGGTAACTCTGGGAAGCGAGTTTCGAGGGGCAGGGCATTTTAACATTATGGTAATGGGAATCTCGCCAAATTGGCGAGATAGAGCCAAGTTGGCGACGGTTTTGGCGACTAATTTTTGTCGCCAAATTTGGCGAGAAATCGCCAAATGTCGCCAAACTTGGCGACCTTTTGGCGACATTTTCGGTACATGTATGGGTACATGTATTCCATGTATAAGGACTTTTCGACTATAATCCGGAAAGTTCTCCAAATGTCTATCTCTGGAAGGTTCACGTATGTTCTCAGGTCACCCTATAAAAGCTCAAGAGAGCGGGTGACTGAGTGAGTTGTCTCTCAACGTTCATTGTGAGAGCTGTATTCCTGACTTGAGTTACTGAACGAACTGTATTGCATTGTCTTTTGCGGCGATTTAGCAGTTGTTTGTCAAGTTTTTAACTGCTGTTTTCTGCTCTATTGAGGTGAAAAGAGCTGTATTGTGTCTACTAGAACGAGAAGTTCTGGAGCTGTTATTTTGAAATAAATTTCTGCAAGTTTTGATCTGCTTTGGCGTCAAATCTTTCGAACCAGCACAACGCAACAATATCAACTAAAACGGAGTAATCTGGAAGTACAATTTAAATACTTTTATTTAAAGTTAGATCAAGTCGCATTGTCACGTTGAAACCAAATTGTCGCTCCTTTTTTAGACTTTGATTTAATAACAATGAAAACTATTGTTTGTTTCTTTTATTATTTGGGGGGGGAAAAAGAATCAAATATCAGTTGTAATTTTATTAAGATAAAAAAAAAAATTCCAGTTTTCAGAATTACTATATATTATTAAATTGATGATAATAAAAGATTTATATTTTGGTGTAACCGGCCCGCAAAAAGCTCCCAACATAAGTCATACGGTCCGCCTCTTAAAGTTAGTGGCGAACGCTGCCTTAAGGAGTAATAGCAAAGAGATTTTAATCAAAATCGTTAGAGCAGTTTTTTAGAAATTGCTGAAAAACATGATTTTTTCATAAATTCTCATGATTTGATCCTTATGCGCATACGCGATAATGACGAAAACCTTAATAGTAGGTCCTATGGCCACCAGTAACCCGCCCACCAAATTTGATCATCGTAGGTCAGCTTGTTCGGGAGTTGTGTTGATCACATATAGACAGACAGACATTGTTTCTAAACTATTTTTTTTTTTTAAATTAGGATGTTCCAAAACTGTGGAGAAATGCCAAAAAAAAAATCGAAAAAAATTCCCTGAATGCTATGCTTTCATTAACCAATATAAACATATGGGCAATTGAAAGCAACAAACAAAGAAAAAATATGGGGTGTGGAACATCGCACAACTTTCAATTATACTATTTTACTAATGTGGATTTGTATCATTTACCATTTTTATATTTCCATCATTAGTTTAGAAAAAATGGCCAGTCTGGCGATATTTTTTGTGATAATTCTTGTATGAGTCCCTTTTTTTTTTTTTTTTTTTTTTTTTTTTAAATATATATATATATATATATAAAAAAAAAAAAAAAAAAAAAAAAAAAAAAAAAAAAAAACTTCACCAAAATGGTGTTTTAGGTGATATACTTTTAGATGATTCTTATATTATCCTTTCTTATAAGTGAAACTGAGGAAAGGAGAAAAAAAACGATCGTTGGTGAGCTATGCTCAAACAAAGAGAACTCTGTGTTACAGGCATTCGTTTTTCAATTTTTGATGTCATTAAAGCATTTTTGCGGGAATTTCGGAGGTGGGGATGTTTAGAACACCTTAAGAGGCATTACCACAGCAATTTTTAACAAAATCGTTAAAGTCGTTTTTTTTAACAATTACTGAAAAACATTATTTTTTCAACGGCAGCTACCTTATGCGCATGCTCGATTTTGACAAAAACCTTAATGGTTGGTCTCCGTGCCATCACCAACTCGCACACCAAATTTGTACATCGTAGATCAATTTGTTCGAGAGTTATACTGACCACGTACACACAGACACACTGACAGACATTTTTTTTTTATATATCACTTTTTCGAAATCAGGATGTTCCAAAACATGGAGAAATGCAAAAAAAAAAAAAAAAAAAAAAAAAAATCAATTTTTTTTTTTTTTTTTTTTTTTTTTTTTCATATTATACTTTCATTATCCTATGCATACATATATAGGTAATTGAAAGTAAACTAGAGGTGTGGAACATCGCACAACTTTTCAATGACACTATATTTCTGATGTGGATTTTTGTCATATACCGTTTTTATATTTCCATGATTCATTGAGAAAAAATTACCAGTTTGGTGATATATTTTTTTGTCTATAAGTCTTATATCACTAGACTAACACACTTTCAAGCCTAGATCCAAATTTGTAAACGTTTGTTTTATTGCGAGTTATATTTTAAAAGTTTGTTTTCTATCCAACCACAATATCCTAACTCATTAAATAAAATCAAAACATTTTAACCAGAGTTCTAAAGAGTTGATCTGAGAGTAAGAAATTCAGTATTTCAACTCAGATATAGAATAGAAACACTGAATCTCTTACTCTCAATTAAATTCTTTACAACCCTGGTTAAATGGTTTAGAATTTTTGAAGTGAAATACGATATTATAGTTGGATAGCAAACGATCTTTTAAAAAATAAACTGCAATAAAAAGACATTTACAAATTTGGATTTAGGATCGTTTGCCGTTTGAGCTGAGGTACGGAATTCAAGTAAGCCTTCAGTAATTCGAATAAGGTACTCAGCAATGAGGAACTTTCACTTTTTTTGGTTTGATTTTTAAATAAAAGTAGAGAAAAAATCATGAAAAACAATACCATTCTTTCAAAAATTTGTTAAAAAATATATTTAAAATATATTTAATAGTTAAAAAAATATTTAATTTTTCACTTTGCTATTTGGTGGGAAAAAGCCACTTTTGAGTGAAAAGTCAACGCGCAGATAATGAACCAGTCTAAAACTTGTTTCAGAAGGGGAATGAGTGAGGTTTCTCCTTCGTTTTGCGACTTTATCTCTGCGTAACCACGTCACGGTTTGTTTATGCGTTTTTGGTCACTTGACTTTTGCTTTGTTTTCGGCTAATTTCAAACTCGATTTTTGATTAATTGAAAGCATAAAGATAAAAAATAATTGCACTGCTCAAATATATTCGTTGGATAACATTAGAAAATACAAAAAAATATTCATTTTCCTCACTTGTGCAACTTCCTCATTAACGTACTTGCCTACGTTGAAAAGGTCGATTTTGATTAAATTTGACCAAAAAAATATTATTCGTGAATATTTAAGCCCAAATATTTAAGTTTCTAAAACTGTCTACTTATTATCTCTGCGTTGATTTGAACTAAAGTTATGACAATTTGAAACTGACTAAAACTGTAAATTATAACCGGAAATGACCGGAAATAGCATATCAAAACCAAAAGTTGCCGATTAAAAAGTGATTTCCTTCTAAATATTTATATCTTCTTCTTTTTAATAAATAAAAAAAAATGAAAAAGAAGAAGGTGCATTTGAGATGTGTAAGTAATATGGTATATATAGAAATTCAGTGTTTTAAAGTTTAAATGTACTTTTCTCGGAATTGATTTTCACCCAAATATTGCTAATTTAAAATGTCATAACTCAAACAATTATTCATGAATCATTATAAAAAAAAAATTGTACTTCTCTTGTTGATTGTTTTCTAGTGCATCTGCTATAGAAATTGAGATTGGATGGTTAATTTATGAAATATCACCTTCAGTTTGAATAAAAACATTGTGAAATTGTTAAAAAATAATGAACTTATTTTTCGATTATCCATAAAAAAAGTTTTAATGAATATATTTTTCTTAATGTAGTATATGCTAAGATATAAGCAAGTAGTTTATTTATATACAATTTTTTGAAAAATAATAATAATAATAAATTTGAATTTTTTTCACTGTATTATTAATCTATACAGTACTAAATATAAAAAGGCACTTAAAATATTCGTACATAAAGTTTTTTTTTTTTTTTTTTTTTTTTTTTTTTTTTTTTTTTTAAGTACTCCGAACGTAGGCAAGTACCTTAAGATTTGACCAGTGTCATACCTTCCTTTCGAAATATAATTCTTATCAATTTCAAAAGATTTGAATAAGAATGCCGGAAAATGTAGTTTCTTATGCAACCTGGAAAATGTTAGGCAGTCATTCCAATTCATTGCGTTTCCGACTAAATATAATGGCAGCGAGTCATTCTGTGACAGGACATATTTACTTCTCACAAAATTTTCAGCAATACGAGCCACAAAAAAAATTATCAGCGACGGAGAAAGGTATGTATCTTTTATGGTGTGTATTACTAGTTTAATTAATTACGGTAAAGAATGTATGCGAATAAAAGTTATATTATTCTGTGTTCTATGCACACACACACACACACAAAACGAACTCGTAATAGTCCGAGAGGCGACTGCAATTTTTGGACCCCATCGAACATCATTCTGAATTTTTTATAGAAATTGGAGAAAAGTGAGTAGTTTACGAATCTACTGGTTTGCCGTGGCAAAAATGGCCGAAACTGATCAAAAGTCGACTTGGAATGAGTTGAACTAAAATCCGATTGCCAAATATGTCATAAATTGCCAAAAAGTGAACAAAATTTTTCGTCTGGCAACCCACTGCATTTGATTTTCAATGAGAAAAAGCCCAAACGATTTCTGATCTTTGGCTCGGAAAACTTGTATCTTTTAAAAGTAAGCCAATTTGGCGACATCTGTTACGTCATCAGTGACGTAATGTTTATTGCCGATTTGGCTCCCTTTTAATAGATGCAAATAGAGCGTCGCCAGGTATCCGAATCGTCTGCAACCTTCTTAATTGAAAATTAAAGAGTGAGGGTTACCAAATAAAAAAAATGCTCATTATTTGGCAAGTTATGGCGCATTTGGCAATCGGATTTAGTTCAACTTATTAAAAGTCGATTTTTGATCAGTTTCGGCCATTTTTGCCACGGCAGACCAGTGGATTCGTTATCTACTCACTTTTCTCCATTTTCTATAAAAAATTCAGAATGATGTTCGATGGGGTCCAAAAATCCTCTCGTACTATAAGAGTAAGTCCTAGAAAAGATCATTCCCTATACTCGCTATGTTACAATCATCTAGTCCAGTGCATTAAGAAACTACTTTGTATAGAACCTTGACATTTGAGGAGTATGGACGAAAATAAACTTAAGGGGACTTGGTACCCTTTAAACATTTTTTTATTTAAGCCTTTAAAATTATAATTTTTGTATATTTGGAAGTATTACTAAGTAAAAACTAAATTTTATTAAAAAAAAAATTTCACATAATGCTGGAAATTTGAAATTTTTTAAATTTCTTAAAAAAAATTTATTAAATTTCAAATTTTAGCTTCTATTTTTCAATATTTTGTCTCGATTTTTTTTTTTTAAATATTTTGAGTAATATTATCTAACTTTTTTCATCGGATTTAGAATAAGTAAAATAGTTTTCGAGAAAATTTTACCTATTGGTATAGTTACTGTATACCAATCTGTAAAAAAAAGCGTAAAAAACGGATATTTTTCAACATTTAAATTTGTAAAAAAATAGAGCTCTTATTTTATTCAAAAATTCATGCCTGTTTTTGTCAAATGGATATTAAGAATGACACAAAAAAAAATTCAAGTCATTTCATTCATATTTGCTGAAGTTATAGCATTTTGAGTAAGGTGGAAATTTCAAAAATCACGAACTGAGAAAAATGCGTTCGAAACATCAAAAGAGCTATTGCAGCAATGCTCAATTCTCAATAAAAATATAATTTTTCTACAATTGCAGTAATCGGATCAGCTCGAAAACTTGACAGAATAAGGAGAAGGTTTCAAAGATTATAAACACTAAAAAAAAAAAAAAAATAGAAAATGGATATTTTTATAATATTTTGTGAAAACAAGTGATACCAAGTCACCTTGATGGAATGGCAAAAATTAAAAACACGAAAATATTGTTGTTTAATATATTTTATTTTATATCTGAAATCCTTACGTCAATGCATATGCAGTGATGCAGTGGCTCCACCTGGTTTTGTCTTTTGCTATTTCAATTTTTATTTATAACCGATAGACATTAAATGAAAGCAACAGACGATTCCCCCCCCCCCCCATTCGCCAGCGTGTAAAAACAAGCTACGTCTGACCACGTGTATGTTGCAACTGCATGTCTGTATTTTGTTGCTCGTTTTCAAGCTACATTTCTGAATGGAAAAACGCTCGTTTGGTCTTTGCCTTATAGTCCGAGAGGCGACTGCAATTTTTGAACCTCATCGAACATCATTCTGAATTTTTTATAGAAATTGGAGAAAAGTGAGTAGATTACGAATCCACTGGTCTGTCTTGGAAAAAATAGCCGAAACTGATCAAAAATCGACTTGGAATGAGTTGAACTAAAATCCTATTGCCAAATATGTCATAACTTGCCAAAAAGAGAACAAACTTTTTCGTCTGGCAACCCACTGCATTTTGATTTTCAATGAGAAAAAGCTCAAACAATTTCTGATCTCTGGCACGGAAAACTTGGTATCTTTTAAAAGTAAGCCAAATTGGCGACATCAGTTACGTCATCAGAGACGTAATGTTTATTGCCAGCTTGGCTCCCTTTTAATCGATGCAAGTAGACCCGTCGCCAGATATCTGAATTGCCTGCAACCTTCTTAATTGAAAATTAAAGAGTGAGGGTTACCAAATAAAAAAATAATGCTCATAATTTGGCTAGTTATGGTGCATTTGGCAATTGGATTTAGTTCAACTTATTATAAGTCGATTTTTGACCAGTTTCGGCCATTTTTGCCACGGCAGACCAGTGAATTCGTAATCTACTCACTTTTCTCTTATTTCCATAAAAAATTCAGAATGATGTTCGATGGGGTCCAAAAATTTCAGTCGCCTCTCAGTCAATTATGAATCTTTCAGAACGCGTTGAGATAGATCGTCCAAAACTCGTTGCGGATTTCCCAGAATGCGATGTGGTCAGTCTTTATATTTTCATTCCTGTTCCGATTTTGATAGTTAACCTTAATGTCGACTAAATTAAAGAAAAATTTAAGTGGATGAGTGGACCACTACATGTTCTGATCAAGTTCCGTCGTCTAGAACACGATATTGTTTTGGTTTTTTTTTGTGTCATTTTTCTCGTTGCGCGTATTCGTTCTTATCGCCTAACATTTATTCAAACGGAGATTATGTTGACAGTCACGCTGACAATCTTGTTTGCCCTTGACATTCAGCTTTTTTTAAGGTTGATCTTTATCAATTTAATTTAAAAACGTGACTAAAATATTTTGTCTGTTAATATCTGATATAGATCCCTCATCATCCAGGTCTTTTAAGGCATTAAACTAAAGCTTGCAGGTAGTAATATTTAAATTTCGGTTTTTAAAGCCAAAATTTAGAATGAATTGCTTTAGTTATTTCGTATTTCTCTTTAAAAGAAAAATTATAAATATATGTAAACTAAAATTTTAACTTATTTTAAAGAAGAACCGAACCCCAAAGTGTTAAATTTTTTATTATTCGACTTTTTGACACTTCAAATTTGGTACTTAGTTGAAAGCCACCAATTGTGCACAATTTTGTTTTTTCGAAGTATTATTTTTTATTTTAAAGGAGAAAAAGTAGCATTTTATATCAATTTTTCAAGTATTTTAAAAGCCTACAACTATTCGAATTTTGTAAATTCAGATGAGAATTTTATTGAACTATTTTGAAAAGATGTAGTTCGAGATATTTGTAAAAGTATGAAATGAAATTGTTTTAAAAAATATTTTTTCAAATGTACTAAAATAGCAGCTAAAAAATTAATTTTCTAAATTAAGTATATATATATATATATATATTAAATACAGCTACCAATATTAAAAAAAAAAAAAAAAAAAATGTTTGTGTACTAATTACATACACTTTTGTGTACTAATTGAAACATAGTAAAATAAAAATAAATAAACACTCTTGAATTATTTTCAAAAAAGCCTAAACAATTTAAAAACCACATATTCCAAAAATACAATTCTGAGAAAAACGCGTTTAAAGATTATAATTATATTGAAAAGTAATACCTGTAAGTTGAACTAAACGTTAATAAATATTTATTAACGTTTGCTGTCTGCTACGATTGCCAAATTTAAACCACATATTCTTCAATATTTATAGAATCACTTTTGATAGTAAAAAAAAAATATGATATTTTGAAGATTTTTTTTTTTTTTTTGAATATTACGGTACGGGTTTACCTTTGATGTTTTTATTTTTACTGTAGTTCACTATCTTTATGTGAATGAATATTAATCAATAGGTTTTAACATATCAATAGGAATAATATAAATAGGTTTCGACTTGTAAACATTTTGGAGAGCGACAAACGTCTAAATGATAATCTAATCCTCTCCAAATGTTTCGCAACATATCAGGGGTTATTAGACGACTTGTTTGAATAATACGCTTCTTCAACTTACCCCAGTTTCAATTTTTCATTGATACACAACGTATTAAATGAATCTCAAGCTAAACGTGCCCCGCAACAATACGTTCTATGAAGAAAAATAGGTCAATGATACCATTTATGTGAATCTCTAACCACACTCTGACTTTTGGTGTATCCCTTTCTTGTTCAAAAAAATCTGGGAGCTGTTTCCTATCCACGGAGAAGCAGTATTCCGTAATAATAAGCCATAGTCATAGTCACAGTGAATGGGGGAGGTCAACAGAGCCTAGGTGCTGATTCCACTAGGGAATATTGCACGAACCCCTTTATTTTACGACACCCCTGTCAAAGAAAGCCAGATTCCTTAAGAAAGGTGAAAAGGCTTTTGACAGGTTCCTCGTGGATTGCATCAAGTTCTGTTCCATGACCCAAGCTTGAGTGCCTAATGTGAAGAAGAGCTTCACATTCAAAAATTATGTGGTGGGCGGTTTCCTCCACCATATTGCATTTCCTACATAAAGGTTCTTCTTTAAAGATTCCCATTCTATGAAGGAGTTTTCTTAGGTGATAGTGGCCTGTTAGAAATCCACCTGTCACCCGTAATAAGCCATAACGTTTGGATGCTTTTAGCCTGGACATCCTGTATATAAAGTTGGTACTTACCCTTTAAAAATACTTATCCTTTAATGCTTTATGAGCCGGTGCCCTTTAAATTTACTAGCCCTTGCAGACGACCATTTTCTATGCCACCTCAAGGATTGTATAATGTATAAGCATTCAATAAAACACGCAACTCCTCAACTACTCGACATATAATAGTCACTGAGAAGCAAAGGGGTCTAAGTGACTTTTCTTAACTTTTGAGAAAATACACTTTTAAAGTTTCTTATTTATATTAAATTTGTATAAAAATTATTTATAGTTCAAATACCCCCCAACCCCTGAAATAAAGATATCACTAATTTTCATAGAATTTAATATAAATAAGAAACTTTATAGTGTATTTCTTCAAAAGTTAAGAAAAATCAATAAGACCCCTTTATTTCTCAAACTCCCATATTCACCGTCAGGTGCGTAGCCAGGATTTTTTTCGGAGAGGGGGGAGGGATATGCACGCCCATATTCAGAAAACATTTATAATAATGATTTAATAAAATAATTGTAGAAAATACTCTTAAAATAAATACCCTTAATTAAGTAATTATTTAATTAACTAATTAAATATACGGGGCTATTGACCGACATATAATTTCTTAGTAGAAAAAGAATCTAAATTTCATTTACTTTCACACACAACATTTGCAGAAAGTTTAGTTAAGCACATAAGTTGCTTTCTGCTATTGCATTTTCTGAGGGAAAACTTTTACTTGCAACAAGACATCCCTAATTTCTTAAAAGTTAAAATATATTTTCGAGAAGGGGATAGATCCCTCCCTAGCTAAGTGTCTACGATAAATCCCCCCCTCCCCACCAAAACTGAACCTCGCTGAAAAGTTCATTGCTGCGTAAATAAGCTAGCCTCACTCATATATTTTTAATTTGCTTCTGCTTTTCTAAGGTAAAACTTTTATTTGCAACCAAAATTACTTGCAAACTCTATTTCTTAAAAGTTCAAACATATTTTCTGGGAGAGGCGATATATCGCCCCCCCCCCCCCCTCCCGAAAACATGTTTAATTTTTTAATTTGCTACTGCTTTTCTGAGGTAAAACTTTTACTTGCAACAAGACATCCCACATTTTTAAAAGTTAAAAGATATTTTGGGATTTCGGGGAGGGGGTATATCCCCATATCCCCTCCCCTGGCTACTCGTCTGCCCACCGTGGCGAGAAAAACCGTAGACTAGATGAACATGTAATAATACGTGAACGCCCACTTGATACTGGTGACAAATATACGTACCAATACGCGAGTGGACCACAAAATGTTAACATTTGCCTAACATTGACGAAACATCTGTTAAACAGGTCTTCGGAGCTCAAGTGTAATGATCTGGTAGGTTAAGCACTCAATCCATGATATTGAAACTGTGATGTACAGCCAAGTACAACTATTAAACCATACACGTGCAACCATATTGTGCCAAGTGCAACTATGCATATGTGGAAGAACAATTTTAGATACTTCTAGAAAGAGAGTTGAAGAGACTAAACTGATGGGTGTTCATTTAAATTTTTAACTCTGCACATAACATTTAAAACAACTTATCAAACTTTTGGTTTTAAATCCGTTTCGTAATAGGCGATTCAATAGTTTTCAATGTTAAGTAAGGTAAGTGCTGCGAAATAACATATAAATTATAAAATTAGAATATTTTTGCTTCTATTTCTATGAAGATTATTGTGCGAACAGGATGGCTCTCATAGCCAAAAAAAATTAACCTTTTTTTTACTGTAATATTCTTGCAGACTGATTGATCAAAACCATGATCATACTCTCAAACTTTCTGGTTTGCGAAACTACTAATCTCAATTAATAAATTTCGCTTTAGTTGAGGGTTTAATTCGTCGATGGAGGCTTTAGGCCATGGGCGCCCCCAGGAGGCTGCAAGGAGGTGCATTTGCACATCCCTGGCTCTTGAAATTTTTTAAAAAATGAGGGAAAAGATGTAATTTCCTAGATAAAAAAAAGCACATATGCCGTTTATACTTTTATGTTACAACGAGCATTTTTTCCCTATTAATTTAGTCTTTTGTTTCTTTCCTTTGTATTTTTTTATAGCTACTTGAGTGACGATTTTCTGGCACTTGTCTATGATGATTAGAGTCTAATGAGTAGAAGTATTTATTCCTTTCATACAATTATTTCCTGTGTAGTTCTCAAAATTCTAGGAAAATGTTTTGTTTTCTTAAATTATCAGATATATTATCTTGAAATCTATTTTTAGAATTCATTTGAATATATTCCAATAATGCCTTCGTGTTTCATTTTGATTTTTAATTTTTTTTTTTTTTTTTTTTTTTTTTTTTATTATAATTATAACTGAAACCTGGAAGAAATAAAAAATTTACTCTTCTGTATTTTTGCATCTTCGAGTTCCTCTATTTTAAACAGCGTCTCTTGAATGCCGTGAGATCTAATTTGGTGATAAAAATATCGTTAAAAATATATATTTTAATATTTTTTACTATTTTTTTTCCGCTTTAACAGGGTTGCGCTTTTAAAATTATATACCATGAATTTTAACTATTCTCAAAGATTATAATTTATAATGCATAATTATTAATTAACATTTCTAAAAAAAAAATTAATGATTTTGATAAAAATCTAATCCTGCACCCCCTTGCAAATACTCCTGGAGGGGCCCATGCTTTAGGCTAAAGCCACACGATCGTTTTTTCATGCAGAAACGCAACATGAAATAAAGCTACAAAATATAGACAAGGTGCTGTAACATACTAATGGAAAGACATAGCTTGTTTACACGCTTATGAATTAATCGTCTGTCGCATTCTCATGGTCGCCCGCATGCTGATGCAATCACACCTATTTTTCAGTCTCAGTGAAAAATGTCACTGCAGATACCTGTTCCTGTTGCTATATTCATTTATTATCGTCTTAAATATTTGACATTTAAAATAACTATATAATGGAATACTCCTTGGATTTTTCACTTCAGATACCTGTTCCTGTTGCTATATTCGTTTATTATCGTCTTAAATTTTTGATATTTAAAATAACTATATAATGGAATACTCCTTGGATTTTTCACTTCAGATACCTGTTCCTGTTGCTATATTCGTTTATTATCGTCTTAAATTTTTGATATTTAAAATAACTATATAATGGAATACTCCTTGGATTTTTCACTGCAGATACCTGTTCCTGTTGCTATATTCGTTTATTATCGTCTTAAATATTTGATATTTAAAATAACTATATAATGGAATATTCCTTGGATTTTTCACTTCAGATACCTGTTCCTGTTGCTATATTCGTTTATTATCGTCTTAAATATTTGATATTTAAAATAACTATATAATGGAATACTCCTTGGATTTTTCACTTCAGATACCTGTTCCTGTTGCTATATTCGTTTATTATCGTCTTAAATTTTTGATATTTAAAATATCTATATAATGGAATACTCCTTGGATTTTTCACTTCAGATACCTGTTCCTGATGCTATATTCGTTTATTATCGTCCTATATATTTGATATTTAAAATAACTATATAATGGAATAATCCTTGGATTTTGAACCTATCTTCCCTGAAATTGAAAAGTACCCAAATCTTTAAGATACAGTGTATAATATGATTTCGAAAAACCGTGAACTGAAAAGAGATTCTTGGAGTATAAATAGAATCATGCTGCACTGTAGATCACAAACAAGCGACTGAGCTAGCGTTAACGAACACGCACGTGTGCCCGGCTTGTGTAGATTTTCAAGCTGCACAAAAAGAAGCTGCGTTTACACCATGAAAAAACTCATTTATAGCCTTAGACTTCAGCCGCTTAAACCTTGCATATTTATCTTCTTTTTCAGATGAACATTTCTCATTATCTACTGATTTTCCTGCTCACGGGCTGTCTTCTGACTGATATCTGCACTGCTGGTCCTCACAAGCGACATGCTCTGGCGAAAAGAAGCGCCCTCTCAGACATAGCTTCGAATTTGCTGATCAGACTGATAAATGGAACGATAGACAATATGGCAGAGAATATCAAAACACGGATCAAGGACTTCTGTGATTCAATACTGGATGTGATACCCATTGTGGGATGACGATATTTTATTATTTCACCGAGATAAATTTTTTATATATTTAATTTATAATTTAACAATTTTTGAGAAAGTCAAATGATACTTAGCAATTTATTCTGAAAATAAAAATTAACATAAAAAGTTGCTTCGTGTTTTTTTTGTTTTATTTATTTATTTATTTATTTATATCAACCACTTTACAGGATGGTCCAAATTCATCTGGCTTCTTTGATTCAATACTGGAGATTCATTGATTCAATACTGGATACCTATAGTGATCTAATAGGTCCCTGTATTGATTCAATACTGGGACATATTGTGAGGTGATGATACTCTATTATTTCACCGAGATAAATATTTTATATATTTAATGTATATTCTAATACTTTAAAGAAATTCAAATGATACTTAGTAATATATTTTGAAACTAAAAATTAGCTTTAAAAGTTGCTTCTTTGTTGTTGTTTTTTTATATATCAATCACTCTACAGGATGTTCCAAATATATCTGGCTTCATTGATTCATTATAGGAGCTACATTAATTCAATACAGGATACCTACAGTAGTCTAATAGGCCCTAATAAATCCCAGTATTGATTCAATACGGGGACCTATTGCGAGATGATGATATTTTATTATTTCACCAAGAAAAATATTTTATATATATAATGTATGATTTAATACTTTTTGAGAAATTCAAATAGTACTAAGTAATTTACTTTGAAAATAAAAATTAACATTAAAAGTTGCTTCGTGTTTTTTTTTTTTTTTTTTCCTTTTATATCAACCACTCAACAGGATATTCCAAATATATCTGACTTCTTTGATTCAATACAGGATACCTATAGTGGTCTAATAGGTTCCAGTATTGATTCAATACTGAGACATATTGTGAGGTGATGATACTTTATTATTACAACGAGATAAGTATTTTATATACTTAATGTATGTTTTAATAACTTTTAGGAAATTCAAATGATACTTAGTAATTTAATTTGAAAATAAAAACTAACATTTAAAGTTGCTTCATGTTTTTTTTTTTTTTTTTTTCCCCTTTTATATCAACCACTCAACAGGATATTCCAAATATATCTGGCTTCTTTGATTCAATACAGGATACCTATAGTGGTCTAATAGGTTCCAGTATTGATTCAATACTGAGACATATTGTGAGGTGATGATACTTTATTATTACAACGAGATAAGTATTTTATATACTTAATGTATGTTTTAATAACTTTTAGGAAATTCAAATGATACTTAGTAATTTAATTTGAAAATAAAAACTAACATTTAAAGTTGCTTCATGTTTTTTTTTTTTTTTTTTTTTTTTTTTTCCCTTTTATATCAACCACTCAACAGGATATTCCAAATATATCTGGCTTCTTTGATTCAATACAGGATACCTATAGTGGTCTAATAGGTTCCAGTATTGATTCAATACTGAGACATATTGTGAGGTGATGATACTTTATTATTACAACGAGATAAGTATTTTATATACTTAATGTATGTTTTAATAACTTTTAGGAAATTCAAATGATACTTAGTAATTTAATTTGAAAATAAAAACTAACATTTAAAGTTGCTTCATGTTTTTGTTTTTTTTCCCCCTTTTATATCAAACACTCAACAGGATATTCCAAATATATCTGGCTTCTTTGATTCAATACAGGATACCTATAGTGGTCTAATAGGTTCCAGTATTGATTCAATACTGAGACATATTGTGAGGTGATGATACTTTATTATTACAACGAGATAAGTATTTTATATACTTAATGTATGTTTTAATAACTTTTAGGAAATTCAAATGATACTTAGTAATTTAATTTGAAAATAAAAATTAAATTTAAAGTTGCTTCGTGTTTTTTTTTTTTTTTCCCTTTTTTTTTTTTTTTTTTTTTTTTATATCAACCACTCAACAGGATATTCCAAATATATCTGACATCTTTGATTCAATACAGGATACCTATAGTGGTCTAATAGGTTCCAGTATTGATTCAGTACTGAGACATATTGTGAGGTGATGATACTTTATTATTACAACGAGATAAGTATTTTATATACTTAATGTATGTTTAATAACTTTTAGGAAATTCAAATGATACTTAGTAATTTAATTTGAAAATAAAAATTAACATTTAAAGTTGCTTCGTGTTTTTTTTTTTTTTTTTTTTTTTTTTTTTTATATATCAACCACTCAACAGGATATTCCAAATATATCTGACTTCTTTGATTCAATACAGGATACCTATAGTGGTCTAATAAGTTCCAGTATTGATTCAATACTGAGACATATTGTGAGGTGATGATACTTTATTATTACAACGAGATAAGTATTTTATATACTTAATGTATGTTTTAATAACTTTTAGGAAATTCAAATGATACTTAGTAATTTAATTTGAAAATAAAAATTAACATTTAAAGTTGCTTCGTGGTTTTTTTTTTTTTTTTTTTTTTTTTTTTTTTTTTTTTTATATATCAAGCACTCAACAGGATATTCCAAATATATCTGACTTCTTTGATTCAATACAGGATACCTATAGTGGTCTAATAGGTTCCAGTATTGATTCAATACTGAGACATATTGTGAGGTGATGATACTTTATTATTACAACGAGATAAGTATTTTATATACTTAATGCATGTTTTAATAACTTTTAGGAAATTCAAATGATACTTAGTAATTTAATTTGAAAATAAAAACTAACATTTAAAGTTGCTTCATGTTTTTTATTTTTTTTTTTTTTTTTATTTTTACCAACCCCAATACAGGGTATTCCAAATATATCTGGGTAAATTGTAAACATTTTTTTTTTACAATTGAAAAAATACGGCAAAGAACGATCAGGGTCCGTTTTTCTCAATTCTCCAGAAAATTTGTTTTAAAGTTAAGGTAAATGGTTGCTCAAAATTTCACGTACCATGATATTTATTTACCAGAGTACTCAGTGTGATTAAACTACTTTCTATAGCCTTCCAGATAGAGGGAAATCCACGATTTCAAAAAAATTGGACTCGGTTGGTTTTTTACTGGGACCCTTTAATTTCTAGGCAAGCACACATTATTTGCCAAATTGTTAAATTTCTATTATTTTACAACCATTTATGATTCGGCCAAGTGTTTTAAAAGAATCCTGTAAAAGCAAGTTAAATTGAGATAGTCAGACTACGATAAAAAAAAAATATTGTTGCATGGCTGGGTTCGAAAGACTTGAAGCTAAAGCAGATTGAGACTTGAAGAAATTTATTCCGCTATAACTCTTCACAGATTCTTTTTCAACTCCAGAACTTCCCGTTCAAATAGACTCAATACAGCTCTTTACCCAACAATGGAGCACACACAGCAGTTAAAAACTAGATACACAACTGCTAAAATCGACGCAAAATACAATGCAATACAGTTCACTTTCGGAACTCCTCTGAATGCTCGCTGACAGACATGTAACTAACTAACTAACTCAACTATCTATTGGCCTTATATAGGGAAGCTTCCTTCGCTAATCTTCTAGAGATAGAAATTTGGAGAATTTTCCAGATCGCAGTCAAAAAGCCCTCTACAAGTTCATGGGGACAGAAAGTGTTGCCAAATGGTCGCCAAGTTTGGCGACATGTGGCGATTCCTCGCCAAACCGAAACCAAAATTAATCGCCATAACCGTCGCCAACTTGGCTCTATCTCACCAAGGGATCGTGATTGCCATTAACCATAATGTTAAATGGCCTTCTCCTTGTAAAACTCGTTTTCCAGCATTATCCTTGTAAAACTCGTTTTCAAGCATTAAGAGAAGCATTGCAGGAAAGCGAAGTAAAGACAAACTCTTGCACTGCCTTGTGCGAAATATACATAAATTTTTCTTTTTACATAATTAATACTACGAAATATTTTCAAATATACAGAAATTCGTAACAATATTTTCAATAAAATCACGAAAATACTTCAATTACAACAATCTATCAAAGGAATCTTAACCGAATTTATATGGATAAATTATTATTTCTTTCAATTATGTATTCATTGAATTATTTCATTTGGTCCGCAATTAAAAACTCTTTATTTTTTGACAGACTAATGCAACCTGAATTATAAAAAGAATAATCCCAACAAATCCACAGCTCTAAACTTTATGGCGATAAGAGAGGTCTCGGTTTTGAAAAAATTTCCATAAACAATCAAATAGTATTCAAAACATTTTTTCCCAATGAAAAACGTACAATCTATACAGGATTGTAGTGCTAAAAAATATTTTACCGCTACACAAGCTTTCCGATCCTAGCAGAAACCACAACTGTAGCTGGGTTTGTTTGTTTGTTTGTTTGTTTGTTTGTTTGTTTGTTTGTTTGTTTGTTTGTTTTTTTGTTTGTTTGTTTGTTTGTTTGTTTGAGGTTTTATGGCGCAAAGGCAACACAAGGGCCATGCTGCGCCAACAACTGTAGCTGGGATTTTTAATAATAAAATTCAAATTCATAATATTTTACATAATTTACCAGAAAAGAGAAAAAAAGGGGCAAAATACTCTTAACTAACGTATTTATTTTCTCACTAACTTATATCACAATACATGCAAGCAGATTTATGAGTTATTATTAATTAGTTCAAAAAAGAAACGATACGCAGGAACGGCTTGTACAGTACGCAAAAAAAATCCGAACGATGGCTATATCTTCGGTTTTACGTATCATATCATCTTGCGGTTTGCAACAAAAATGTTTTGTTTGCGATTTTCTATATGTCTAATGCAAAATATTTTCTTAGGGGGATGGGGGTATACTAAGTAAATTTAACTCTATCTTTAAAAATTTCAAAACGAACCCCTATTTTTTATGTTTTTATTCGATTTAGAATATTCAGTTTACCCTAAATACCAAATTTCAGTTCATTATGTTGAGAAACACGTCACCTATGAGCGAAAATGTTTTGGTCGATCTTGAGGGCAAATTTCTTTAAGTGCGGAAGAAGCAAAAGTTTTGAGTGCTTCATGGCGTAATCTATTATATGGTCCCTTAAAGTGAGCTTTTTTACATTTTTGCTAAAATTTTGAGAACCAAAACTCAAAATGGAATGAAAAAAAAATTCTGGAAGGTTTTTCGACCATGATAATTCTAATGGAAGCAAAAAAAAAATTACATGTTCCTATTTAAAAAAATTTAAAACTTGTTTTATTAATTAATAATGAAATAACTGTTTAATACAAAAGTAGCATATTATTTATGTTTGGCCTTAAACAAACTATCCTTTGAAATAAAAATTGCTGAAATATATAATAACTATTTAACAATTTATCGCCAAAAAATGCAAATTTTCTTTTTAACGTTATTTTTTTTTTTTTTTTTTTTTTTTTTTTTTTTTTTTGACATCGTTTAATTACCAACCACTCATTGGAAAATTATGAAAAATGGTATTTAGCCGCCTTTTTTTTTTTTTTTTTTTTTTTTTTTTTTTGTATTCCACATCTAAATATTGTATAATATTATAGGGTTGCCATTGAACTTTTTAAAGTTTGGTTTAATTTGAACATGTAGATGACCCCTCATGATAAATAAAATTATATACAATTGATAAAGACCTTCCACGATTTACAAAGGTATTTGATTTTTGTTATTTCATCAATTAGAATGCAAGATATAGCCACCACTCGGATATTTTTTTTACGCACTGTACCAGGCCCCGAAACTCCCTTAGTCCTATAAACGTACAAGTAGTTTCAATCTCCTGTGCATTACGGTGTTTCAGACCTTTATTTCAACTAGGGGTGTGGAACATCACACAACTTTCAATTACACTATAATGCTGACGTGGACTTGTGTCATTTAACGTTTTTATATTTTCATCATTCATTTAGCAAAAATTACCAGTTTGGCGATATGGGTCTTAAAAAAAAATCTTATATTATCCTTTCTTGTAAGTGAAACTGAGTAGAGAAGACAAAACAATCGTATCATTAATGAGGTATGCTCAAGGAAAGAGAACTCTGAAACGAAGGCATTCGTTTTTCAACTTTTTACGCCATTAAAGCATTTTTACAGGAATTTCGGTGGTGAGGTTGTTTAGAACATCCTAAGAGGCACTTTAGAGTTATTTAGAAATGATTGAAAAACATGATTTTTTCAATGGCAGCTACCTTAAGGTGTATGTATACCCTACAATTCACGAAAATCAACAAAAATATTCTTTTTTTGTTATTATATCATAATATTCTCTGATACTTTAACTTTCAAACAATTCTAAACTTTTGAAAATATCCTTAATAGTTTTTATGTTACAATCAATTATAGGTAGGTACTTACCCTGTTAGATACCACGTTTTTAAAACTTTAAACCTGTTTTCTGACGAACTGTATTTTGATTATGTCAAGCTTTATTCTAACAATGATAATTCAACAACAAAATGTTCAACTTTAATTTTTTTTTATATATTATAGTAATCTACATAATATGCTAGATGTTTTGAAACTCAATTATAAAAATCAATTATATAAATTGATTTTTTAGGGATTTTTAAAACTTAGAATTCCTTGAAAATATCGATTTTTTTCATGTTTTCACATAAAATAAATATTTAAAAAAATCTATTCTATATAAGAGACTTAATTGAGTTTCAAAACATTAAGAATAATATTTCGAATCGTTTCCAAGTAGAATTGCGTTTCTAAGTAAATTAGAATTTTATAAATCATTGCTTGAAAAAGGTACTAATTATCAAATTAAAGCTTAATTAACAAATTAACAAATACCGAAATTTGAAATTTTTTTTATGAAATGATTTTAATCATATATTTTCTAACTAATGTAAAAAAGAATTGGATTTTTAAACTCAGAAATAAAAAAAAAATGTTCTATGGTATACATACACCTTAAACGCAATCGCGATTTTGAAGAAAACCTTAATGGTATGTCCCTGTGCTACCACCTACACGCGAGCTAAATTTGAACATCGTAGGTCAATTTGTTAGGGAGTTATGCTGACCACGGACACACACACAGATAGTCAGACAGTTTTTCTAGATCACTTTTTTGAAATCAGGGTGTTCCAAAACGTGGAGGAATGTAAAGAAAAATAAAAAATAAAAAAAAAATTTAAAAAAAAAAAAAAATTAAAATTTAACCGGATTCTATATTACCTTATGTATAAATACGGGTAATTGAAAGTAAAAATCGGGAGTCACTTTTGAGACACCTTTAAATGACAAAACAGTTTCAGACTTCAGTTCGTTTTAAAAAAATGCCATTAGTTTTTTTGCCATTTGTTATCAAAAACATATCTCTTAACTATAAGGATATTAGACCATCAAGAAACATGAATTTCTTATTTTTTACATAACTATAGGTAAGGGAATACACATCAAGATTATTATGCAAGTTTTGATTTTTAAAAATCAAGTTTCATTCTATATAATTTCTACTTGCATAACATATTTACCAACAATTTTCGATAAAAATCGCCTTTACAATTACGAATCCCCAAAAAAATGCATGAAATCATGAAATATCTGTAACATTGGAGCGACTTTCAAGAACGAAAACATAAAAGTATATCGCTCTATTTCACCTCTATCAACAACAAAAAGGTAAGAAACATTTCTCTTCGTTAGTATTTTTATTCTCTAAAATATTGTTTTCTTTCTTTAAATTCTATTGAAGTAAGTGAACGCTTCTTCAAATGAAAAATAACGATTCTTGTTTTAACTAAAATTACGCCAAGTTCTGATTAACAAAAATGTTCTTCATTGATCTAAAATGATATTACTGCTGATTTTAAACTTACTTTTGTTCTTTTATAAATATTTCATCAATCTACAACTGTTCCAAGTTTCTCATCCAGAGAATGATTATTATAATCAGAATCCAACTGTGAAACCAAAGTAAATTGTAAAACATGGAGCATTTATTTTCGATATTATTGATCATTCCACAATATTATTCATAAGTAAATTGTCAGCAATATTGTCGATAGGTAAATTAACATTGTGAAACATTTCCTTTTGAGCTGTAAAAGCCATCAACAATATTGTTCATAAGTAAATTGTCAACAATATTGTAGATAGTAAATTGTAAAATAATATTGTGAAACATTTTCTCTTGCAGTAAAAGCCACTAATAGTACTGTCTAGAAAACAGAATTTTTTATTAGTAAATTGTCAACAATATTGTAAATAGTAAATTGTAAGACAATATTGTGAAACATTTTCTGTTGCAGTAAAAGCCACTAATAGTACTGTCTAGTAAACAGTATTTTTTATTATTAAATTGTCAACAATATTGTAGATAGTAAATTGTAAGACAATATTGTGAAACATTTTCTGTTGCAGTAAAAGCCACTAATAGTACTGTCTAGTAAACAGTATTTTTTATTAGTAAATTGTCAACAATATTGTAGATAGTAAATTGTAAGACAATATTGTGAAACATTTTCTCTTGCAGTATAAGCCACTAATAGTAATGTCTAGTAAACAGTATTTTTAATTAGTAAATTGTCAACAATATTGTAGATAGTAAATTGTAAGACAATATTGTGAAACATTTTCTCTTGCAGTAAAAGCCACTAATAGTAATGTCTAGTAAACAGTATTTTTTATTAGTAAATTGTCAACAATATTGTAGATAGTAAATTGTTAGGCGTTGTTGTAAAACATTTTCTTTTGAGCAGTAAAAGTCATCTGCAATATTGTTTAGTCAACAATATTTTTCATAAGTAAATTGTAAGGCTCTATTGTGAAACATTTCCATTTGAGCAATAAAAGCCATCAACAATATTAGCCAGACAAAAATAATGCCAATGAGTATATGGTAATCTTAATTAAACTTTACCTATTTAGAGCTTTCTGTAACTGTAACTAAAATGCAGATTGAAAGGTCGAAATCTGTAAATAGAGACAATTCAAAGGATGCACTGAAAGATTCGGTAAAAATTAGTTGAAACAACTTCCGCTACAGGGCGCATTACGTCAAAATATATATTCAAACAAGCTACAAATTGCAATGAAATCATCGTTTATTTGTTCCATGCTGTTTAGAGATGTAAAGAAAATTGTTGAATTTGGGTCCTCTCCTCTGTTCATTGCTGACATCCGTGTCCAGAATGAAATCATGAAATATCCCTTATTAACTACTGGAAGTCCTTATTAACTACTGGAAATGCAAAAACAGGCGCTGCTGTAAAAGCTGTCTTCAGTTGTTTGAGAAATCAATGGAGAGTTAAATGTAAAATGTGCAAGCGACAAATAATGTGTTCAACAGCTGATTGCCAGTGATCAGTCAAAGTTACACGGCCTTACAGGTCAAGAAAAATTGCAACGTTTCAAAGATAAACCACTTTCTTTAAGAGGTTTTATACCAGAAATCAGAGTTTAATCGAAAGAATGGTCCGGCTAAGCAATGGGAAATGGGAATCACTCTGTTATCAGTAAAATGCTGCCGCAAAAACCTCTATACATAGAGTCCGTTATGTTGAAGAGGAACTTTCTACATAAAAGTGGTAGTTGAAGGCACTATCGCTGTTGAAGTTGAGATAAGAAACTATTGTGCATGTTACGATATATGAAGGCCATTACGGATTATTTTGCAGAGCCCTCATATCCATTTTCTTTGAGCCCATCTGATGGCTGTGTGGTTAGTGTTCTGGCCACGCATGTCAAAGGTGCCTGGTTTGAATCCCGGATTAAGCATGGATGTTCATTGTGGTTCGGAATCCACATTAAGATGTAGGTCCCGGCCTGATTAGCCGTTATTGTGCATAAAAATAGGTCGTTGAGCGTACAAACCAACCTACCCATTTTCTTTGAGGAAGAATGGTCTAAAGATATTTTGAGAAGTGAACCACACCAGAAAATTTTGCCAAGAAAAGCGGAACTTGTGTGGAAGGCACGGAACTTTACCAAGGTCAAAATTTGAGAGTCTCCACGGTTTTTTTTAATTTATAAATACTGCCCCGTCACTCCAAAGGATGTTCTACAGCCAGACGTCATCAACGTCAATTTAGCCAAGTTGGTTGTTTTCAGATTACCTGGCGCCGTCAGCAACTCGAGGGCTATAATGCGCCGAACATTCGTCATTAGACAAGCCAACATACATTTACAAACACCCATGCCTAACACGGGACTCGAACCCGCAACCTCGCGGTCTAGAAGCCAGCACGCTAACCACTATACCGTTTGGTCGGCTCAATTTAGCCAAGAAAAGTCAAGAGTAAAGATTAGCGATAGTCACTGTCGTTAACGAGCAGTTGCTGGCTTACAAAAATAATTAAATTTCACTCAGAGAAACGAAACAATCATGAATGAATTTACTTAAAAATGTGTTGGATTAGTCATCGATCCCACTTATGTTTTTGATCATGAAGTTTCATTTCGAGTCGCTTACAGGTTTTCAAGATCTATCATAATAATTATCTACTTTTAACATAATGTAATCTTAAATATTAATATATTTCGCCAACTCTATGGCATAAAACATAACATTTTCCCGCTACTCTTGACCAATTCTGTATTTTCAGTCTCATGCGGTCTTCTTTACATTTAAAAATTATCTTAGATTTCAATCAATGTGTAATATCTTTTGATTATTCTTCAGGTATATTATTTATTACAGAGTTTACTAGTAGATCGAGTAAAATCATGAGTTACACTATACAGATTAACATAACATTTATTAAAGAACTACTACACAACAGAAGTACAATCATTTATAAATAACAATTTACGTAACACAAAATTTACTTCAATAATTGAACAAAACCTTAGCACAAAATTATATCATATAAACTAACAAGAATCGGCTAGTAACCCCATTTTTACAGAGTTCAAAAGAAGTGGATCGTACAAAATCATGCGAGTAAACATTACTCAGATTAATATAATGTTTATTAAACGACTACTTCACAGATACTATACTAAACTCCAACTTAACTTGACATCACTAGACGATAGATCTTCACCGTGCTCATAGGTAATTAATCCATTTTAGAGGAGTGAAGATATAATTCTCGCCAAACCTTATAGCCTTTTGTTCTCTACAGGGTTGTGGTTTGGCGAACATTATGTTTTCACGCCGCCAAAATGGATTAAATGCCTATGAGCACTGTGACGATCTACTGTCTAGTGATGTCAAGTTAAGTTGAAGTTTAGTATACTACAGCATCAACAGAAGTACAGTCATTTATGTGTGATAATATACGTAACATAAAATTTATATAAATAATTGAGCAAAAATGCATCAGTTACCCATACGGCACTAAACTGAATCATAGATAATAACCAGACTGATTCGGCACCAATATTACTCATAATGTACACTCCTCATTATCGTAACACACTCACTGCCGATCATGTATCAGCGCGGAATGTCGGGTTGTTCTTCAGTAACCTGTCCAAATCAGACTGCACCAGTTCGGAGTTGCCGTTCTTTGCTCGAATTACCTGAAACTGTGTTTTAGAAACACAAGCTTCCACCTTTCTCATGGAGGAAGGCAAGATGTATCTGATATTTATGTCACATGACAAATATTGTTACTTCAGTTAATTCCAGCATGAACGTAAACTTCAATCGGGTGCAGTCTGATCCGGACAGACTACTGGGAAGTAAAAATTCATTTTGTTCTAATATATGATCGGCAGCAAATGTGTTAATCATTTACTTTTCCCCAACAGATGAAGGCCTCGTACACTGTCATCTTCCTCACACTGATATGCCTCCTGGTGTTCGCCATCTCCACAGTGGAAGCGAGGCGTAGGTCCCTCGTCAAGAGAGCAGATGACGACAACAAAAGCTTGCAGGCCTTGATTTCGAGTATTGTCGACCAGATCGTCGATTACGTCGTAAGAACCATTAGAATCGCCTTCGGATCTGCACTCGGACCCCTCTCAGTCCTCGGTTATTTATAAACTGGCAAAAACATGAAAAAAATAATAATAAAGTGCTGGAAACATTCGTCTTATGCATTGCTATTCTGTAATTATCAACAGAACTAAATAAAGAATTATTTATTGTAAATCATTTTCAATGTCAATTTGGTATGCCTGTAAAGTAAATATAAATCTTCGAATGTATCTAAAATTATTTTGGAACTGATTAGAAATTGACTAATAAAAAAGTTATCACGTATTTTCTACATTTGTGTGCAAATTCAACTTATTGAACTCAGATTGAGTTTTCATAGGTGTTTTTTTACCACTTCGAAGGAAACTACTATTCCATGTTATTGACTGTAGTAAAAAAAAATGTTTAGGAAAATAGATCTTGTATTTTAAAAAATTTGCTTTGCTTATAAAACAATTTTAGCTGAAAATCGAAAAGTATTATTCTTTGAAAAATAAAGCATTAAGGTTTTGGATCAATAGGTAGGTTTAGAGTAAATGTCAACTTTCCACCCATTTTGCTGTATATAACCTGTCAATTATTGTCTTTATCATTCAATAAAACTACATAATACTCCTCAAGTTTAATTTAGACACACGAACTGATTTCTATTTATTCAAAAAACAAACTTTGTTACTACTCTTTGCAAATGCAATACCAAACATAATGTCACTGACGTATTTAAGAGGTCTTACAAACTAGTATTTAATTTGTCAGTTCCAAAATCGAACTTGTAACTCAATTTTTTAAGTAATTTGATATGCCTATAAAGTAAATATAAATCTTTGAATGTATATAAAATTCTTATGAATCTGATAAAAAATTAACCAATAAAGAGATTTTTACTGTAAGTCAGTTTCACGTATTTTCTACATTTATGTGCAATTGCAACTTATAAAACTCATATTGAGTTTTCATAGGTTTTTTTGTTGTTGTTGTTGTTGTTATTTGCCACTATGATAGAAACCTCTAATCCACGTTATTGACACATTGTTTTTGCCCTAAAACTTGTTAGAATGCAAACATCGAGTATATTGGCAAAGTTTTAGCTCAAATTTGATGACGGCAAGTAGATAAGCTCTGAAATGTTTTCCTAACACAAAGTTAATATAAATGATTTAGATATTGTTGCGTGGATGGGTTCGAAAGATTTGAAGCCAAAGCAGATCAAAACTTGCAGAAATTTATTCCAATAATACTCTTCGCAGATTCTTTTACAATTCCAGAACTTCTCGTTCTAGTAGACTCAATACAGCTCTTCACACAACAATAGAGCACAAAACAGCAGTTAAAAACTTGATACACAACTGCTACAAATCGCCGCAAAAGACAATGCAATACAGTTCGCTTTTAGAACTACTCTGAATGCTCACTGAGAGACAGCTAACTCAGTAACTCCAGTCAACTAACCAAGTAACTCCACTCACGGCCGGTCATATATAGGAAGTCAATACTTCGTGAATCTTCTAGAGAGAGAAATTTGGAGGACTTTCCAGATCGTAGTCGAAAAGTCCTATACATGTACATGGGGACCAAAAATGTCGCCAAATGGCCACCAAGCTTGGCGATATTTGGCGATTTATCACCAAGTTTAGAAACAAAAATTTGTCGCCAAAACCATTGCCAACTTGGCTCTATCTCGCCAATTTGGCGAGATTGCCATTACCATAATGTTAAATGGCCTGCTCTTTGTAAAACTCGCTTCCCAGCTGTCAGTCGTGATCTTGATTCACAAATAAAAAGCCAACCACTTCGAACAAACGCCATTTTAATAATCAATTTTTCAAACTAAGTTACAGTAGAAGTAGTTATAAAAATAGGCACGTGATCCTGACACCTTCCCCCCAGAGTCATATTGGATCCTAAGATCAAAAATTACTAAAAACAACTTAAGGGTCACCTGGTACACCAAAACCCACTGTGTACTCCATGTTTAAAAACTATACATATAAAGCTACTCCATGAACACAAAGTCTTAATTAAATATACTGCTTATCTACCAATAAAAAAACGAAAAAATGTTTTAAAGTCCAATTAATCTAAAATGTCCTTAAAGTTCTTTGTTAACTGAGGTTTACATTTACAATCTGGAAAGTGCATCTGCATTACTTAGTTTGGATCCTTTGGCGCTGAATGGCCAAAGCCATCGCTGCAATCTCGGACATTGGGGTGCAGCATTCGTGAGAAACACTAACGGCCGTAGTTTCCCGAATTCTCAACCCGGAGTTATAAGATCTCAACCTCCCCAAAACCGATCTCAACTCTAGGGTTAGCGAAAGTCGTAGTCTTCGGCTATTTTCAACACCGAGTTATGTCAACCTAGAGTTCATAAACTCAGCTAATGTCAACCCTCCTCCCGAGCACGGTTGAGACTGAATTTCATAACCTGCCCATGCGCAGAGGATAAATTTGTTACGTTTGTTTTGCGCTTCAGTCTCGACTCTTGCTTTGCAAAGTAATTAAACATGAATGATTTGAAATTGCTAGCGGATTAGGAGTTTTTAGAGAAATTAGAGAGCAGAAAGGGAAAAAAAAAACAAGATTACGTGTCGATTATTTTTCGCTATTTGACGACCTGGATTTTCAACGGCGGTACAGGCTGACGAAGGAAACAACGATGGAAATTTGTAGCCTACTAAATTTTTATCTTTGGATGCATGTGGGCTTTGCATATTATGTTTTGAAAACTTCCTAGCCCCAATTTCAGCGATTCTCAACCACTGTGCCGCCGGCACTTTTGTGTGCCGCCAAATTTTAGAAACGTATATTTGTAATTAATCCCTTAATAAACGTACTGTTGTTTTTGTAGTACATATTATATTATTTTATTTTACATTACAAATAATTATCATAAACTATTTTACACAGTGTATAATAGGTGTATTACAGTGAATTATAGGTAATATTATAGGTAGGTAAAGTAAACAACTTTTAAACTTCTTTCTTATCTTTTTCTTTGTGTGCCGCCAAATTTTGAAATCGTTGAAAGTGTGCCGCGACAAAAAAAAAAAAGGTTAAGAATCACTGCTCTATTTTATGAATATATCACAGTCAGTTTTGGCACCCAGTCAACTCTACTTGGCTACTTTTAGAAAATGAAAACCTCTGATATTTTACCTGTTGTGCCTGAAATTGCATGGATAGTTTATTTCAACAAAGAAGAACCTGCAAAGTTTGTAGGTAAAAACTTAATTTAAATATTAATGAAAACGGTTGTATTAATGAATTATTAATGATTATTAATGAACTGTTAAACGGTCTTCAAATCCGGAGGGTATATCCACTGCAGATGAGCAATTGCCAGTGGCTCTCATCTTCTGACGATAGTTGGCGACTTTGCCACCGGCAGTTTTCTTGCTGGCTTTATACCACTCGCGGATTTGTTTTACAGACCGTTTTGTTGGGATATTTAAGGAAGCATTAAAAGCTTCCGTGACTGCGACAAATGCCGCGTTCTTCTGGCAAAACGAAGTTTTGTTGGTTTTTTTCAAATCACTTAAAACACAAGAATACAAGATGACAACAGACTACAAGATAAACACAAGACCAAAGCATTCTGGGAACGGAAATCACATGACACTTCTAGACCAATAGCAAGCTGTCCTTCAACTCTGAGTTCATAAGCTTCGAGTCGATAAGCTCCGCATTGAAAAATCCTGAAGACTACCGTTTTTTTAATCCCCGGGTCAAGGCTCTCGACCCAGAGCTTATGAACTCAGAGTTATAGTAGCAAGGTTGAGATTTCGGGAAACTACGGCCGTAAGGGATTATGATCCGTCAGTAAGAAAATCTTTGCACCACACAGTAAAGTTTCAAATCTCTGCAAAGCCCAAATAATGGCATAAGTTTCCCTTTCAATTGTGGACCACTTTTGTTGGGTTGGATTCAGTTTCTGGCTACCGAAAGCTATGGGACAAATGCTGCCTTCTCAATCCAACTGCCCTAGACAACATCCGACTGCAGTCTGAGATGCGTCCGTGTGTAAATAGTACGGTTTCTCTATGTCTGGGACCTGTAATTCTGTAATTCCACAGAGTGCTCTCTTCAACTTCTCGAGTGCATTTTGAGCTTCCTCGCTCCATGGAATGACATTAGGCACTTCTTTTTAGTAAGCTCCGTTAATGGTAGAGCGATCTTTGCATAGTTCGGAATATACTGTCTGTAAAAATTGCACAACCCTAGTGCACTCCTCAGTTGCTTCTTGGACTTGGGTGCTTCTAAGCTCTGAATTGCCTTTATTCTCTCTTTGTCAGGGGCATGTTGACCTAAACCAATGACATGTCCCAAGTATTTTACCTTTTGTCTTGCAAACTCACACTTCCCTAAATTCACGGAGAAATTGAAATGTTCTAATCTTTTAAAAACCTCTTCCAGATGCTTCAAATGTTCCTCCTACGTATCGAAGAATACTGCTAGATCGTCGATGTATGCACATGCAAAGTCAGACATGGTCTGGACCACTTTAGACATAGCTCTCTGGTAGGTTGCTGCAGCGTTTTAGACATAGCTCTCTGGTAGGTTGCTGCAGCGTTTTAGACATAGCTCTCTGGTAGGTTGCTGCAGCGTTTCTTAATCCAAATGGTAAAACGTTCCATTGGTACTGGCCTCGATGAGTTCGGAAAGCTGTTAGATGTTTGCTACTGTCTTCCATGGGTATAGCCCAGTATCCTTTCAACATATCAAGTACAGTAATGAATTTCTTCTTCCCTACTAAGAAATTCAACTCCATAATATTCTGCATTGGATACGCGTCAAGCACAATAAGAGCATTCAAACTTCTGAAATCTATACATAACCTTATTGACCCATCTTTCTTATGAACACATACTACCGGGTGTGCTATTTCACTTACAACCGGTTCGACTAGTCCTAACTCTAACAACTCGTCTATCTGTGCGTCCACTTTCCTCTTTAAGTTCTCCGGTATCTTATAAGTTTTTGGTTTCATCGTCTCCTCATCAGTCTTCAATTTTATCACATGTTCCCCCACGTTAGCTCTTTTTATTTTTCCAGAAAACAACGTTTTGTGTCGTTTTAAAAGGTCCTTCAGTTGATCTTGTTGTTTCCTAGGTAGGTAATCCAATTTCACTCTTTCCAATGCTTCCTCCTGTTCTCCAGTTGCAGAAATTGTTGGTGTTTCATATATCTTGCCAAACTCATCATCAATATCATAAACCACTCCAACCGTTTGAACTCTCGCTCTGTATTCTCTCATCTTGTTAGCATGCAGTAATTTTAAATTACCTCCAGGCATCTGCAAATAATACGAATTTGGTTTTGCCCTTCTAACAACCCTAACTGGACCCGTCCACCTTGCATATAGTTTGTTGATTGAATCAGGCTACAACACAAGCACTTGATCCCCAGGTGTGAATTCTCGATGCTTTTTCCTACTGTTGTAATATCTAGCGTAGTTACTTTGCTGCACATCACTTGTTAACTTTGCCTTTTGAGTTGCTGCTTCTAACTTCCCTTTTAACTCCTTTAAATAATCCTCTACTGATCCTTTAATATTCAGTGGTAACACCATGTCCCCAGACCAAATTGACTTCAATATAGACAACGGGCCCTTCAGATCTCTTCCATACATTAGCAGAAAAGGTGGTACGCCTGTAGTTGCATTTGGGACTTCCCGATAAGCCCACAGTAAGAACGGTATGTACCGATGCCAACTTCTTCCTTCTTTTCTAATAATGTGATGCAACATCTTTTTAAAAGTTTGGTTCCATCTCTCAATCAACCCATTCCCCTCTAAATGGTATGGTGTTGAAAACCACGGACAAGCTCCTAACATCTTCAAAAACTCTTGCGTTAAACTGGCCGTAAAATTTGTAGCATTATCCATTACTATCATTTCTGGAATCCCTGTCCTGCTGAATATTTCCAGAAGTGCTTCACATGTACTCTTAGCAGTTAATGACTTGAGCGGGACTGCTTCCGGCCATCTGGAACGCTGGTCCATCAAACAAAGTATGTATTTATGTCCTTGAGATGACGCTGGGTCTACAGGACCGATTAGATCTACATTTACCACTTGGAATGGCAGTTCTGGACGAGACACAGGTGTTATCGGAATTTTGTCAACCGACCGAATTACTTTCCTGTACTGACAACCATGACAGGAACTACAATATGCTTTAATTTCCTTGACCATCCCTGGCCAATAAAAAGAAAATTTTATTCTCTGCATAGTTTTATGAGCTCCGAGATGTGCTCCAAACACCGATTCATGCGCGATTTCAAGTATTTTACTCTTCCTAACTTCAGGAATCACCAACTGCCTTATTTTATTCCCACACATTATCTCTTCATGGTACAGGATGCTGTTTTCTATCACATATCCTCCTTTGTTCCGCTTAGCCAAATTCCATGCTTCTTGAAGAGTGTCGCAAATCTGTTGCTGTTTCTTGAATTTTTCTGTATTATTTCCTCACTCCCTGTCATCACACTCTCCTATTGTTGGCTCCGCTTTTCCCTCTTCACTACTTACACTCCCTCCCGACAGCTCAATTCGGGAATCAGACCTTAACTTCATAGCAGCTGTAAGGCTGGGATTGTATATTCTTTCTTGTTCTAATAATGCTTCATACGTTTCAGTATCCAACAGTATATCAGCATTCAATCCATCCAAAGTTGCCACCACCGTTTTAATCACCGGCGTAATATACCCATTCGTTACCAAACCAATATCTATTTCTTTTAGTTCGGCCTTCACGGAATCACCAAACGCAGGTTGTAACATTATATGTTCTTTGTAATCCACTTCTTCTCCTACTACACTGCTTTTAAACACACTAATTTGTGCACCTGAATCTACTACTGCTTCATATTCAGCTCCACCATACGAAATTTTTACTATCTTGAGATCAGACATTCTTGGTTGAACTGCGTCACATTTGTTTTCCCTTACAACTCCGCCGTTGAGCCTCGCCGTAACTACTTTGCTTTCACCATCTCCTTCTTCAATTACCTTGACTTCAGCTATTTTCGCTTCCGCTACCTTTACCCCTGAAACTTTACCTTCCGTTCTTCCCCTCCTTGCTTTCTTGTCCCAACAAAATCTTGCCAAGTGTCCTACTCGTCCACAGTTGAAACAAGTAACTGGCCTTTTGGAAAGAATTTCGTTTATCGAATGTACCTCCACTGCGGTTGTTAGGCTCTTGTCTATATCCTTCACCAACCATATGATTCCTTCCATTGAATGTGGTAGATCTTTCCCGATAGGAATTTGTATACGGTTGAGACGACGTAGCTTTAGTGGCTTGATTATATTGCCTTGCATTTTCATACTCATCTAACTTCCCAGCAAGAGCGTCAACTGTAACAATCCTACCCCAATCATCAATAAAATGTTGTTGTATATCTGTTGATACATGTTCCTTCATCTTCTCTACAATGACCAGTTGCTTCAGACCGTCAAAATCATTGATTTTTAGCCCCGAAATCCATTCATTAAAATAGTTCGCCAACTCAAATCCAAAATCTCGCCAAGTGTTCTCAGCCGATTTGAAATGCCTCTTAAATTTGATTTTAAATGCTTCTGTGCTCAATTTAAATCTTTTCATTAACATATTCTTCAGGTGCTCGTAGTCATTTGCCTTTTCTTCAGGCTCCCTGGCAATCAAATTCGCCATTTCTAACGGCAATAGCCCAACAAGATTCGTTACCCAATCTTGTTCCTTAATTTGAACTCTTCGTGCTTGTCTTTCAAACAATATTAGGTAAAAACTTATATCGCCTTCTTTGGGATCAAAGGTACGCATTAAATTATGCAATCCCCCTGGTACTTGTTCTCTAATTCCTTCATTCGGTGCATCCGTCTCTCTTATAATACCATTATTCACCATCGTTGCTTCTATCTTCAACTTTTCTAATTCAAATTCCCTTTCCTGACGTCTAATTTCATCTTCTCTTTCTTGGCGTTTAATTTCATCTTCTCTTTCTTGGCGTTTAATTTCATCTTCTCTTTCTTGGCGTTTAATTTCATCTTCTCTTTCTTAGCGTTTAATTTCATCTTCTCTTTCTTGGCGTTTAATTTCCTCCCTTTCACCAACTATTCTATTCAATAATTCTTCCACAAACTCCTCTTCATACTCCGCACTTGCTAATATCATCCGGTACTTACGTATTATCGCAACCCTTTTGGCGCGATTTGACTACTTTCAATCTAACCAATAAGCAAAATAATTTCTTTACGAAAAACCACCTATAACACGTAGGGTTGCCGTAAGTAGGGTCGCCAAATTTGGCGATTTATGTGAATTTTGGCCTGGTTGCGTTAATATGTAAGTACCTATCATCCTTTTTAAACCGGCCACTTTCATGCCTTCCGTTACAGTTTCTCCTAATTCTTCCGCTAGACACTTCAAGTCCTCCTTTAAAGCTCTTCCTAAAAACGCCATTTCACATCCAATACTTTCCCAAAATAAACTTCCACAAATCTTAAAACTTCTTAACAGTTCTCAAGATATTCAAAGTAATGAACTTATACTCCCCAATACGGTCTATTCCTAGTTGACGTTAAAATATCGCCAAGCCGATTTGGCGCTGTTTTGCAGGCGATACAGTTTTAAATTTGGCAACCCCATTTTTTTATTGACGTGCTTTCGCTTCAACCTTTCTATACCACAAATCATGGAGCTGGTTCGTTTCTCAATTTTTCATATTGGAATTCCGAATTGGTGAAATTCTGGCTTTGTCGCCAACTTTTCAAAAGTGCGCCAACCCATAAACGTGAACTAGGAATTTACCCCCAATACTGTATATTCCTAAATTCTCAATCTGCAAACAGCTCGTAATCCAAAATCTTTAACACCGCTCAAAATCCACAATCTAAACAACAATCGAAAATCCTTACTTTTCAAACAGCTTTGAAACCCTCAATCTCCAGCCAGTCATCGAAATCCACCAACTAGTCATTCGAAATCCATTGGGGTTTAACCGCACATTATGTCAGTCGTGATCTTGATTCACAAATAAAAAGCCAACCACTTCGAACAAACGCCATTTTAATAATCAATTTTTCAAACTAATTTACAGTAGAAGTAGTTATAAAAATAGGCACGTGACCCTGACACCAGCATTATCTCTGTAAAACTCGTTTTCAAGCATTAAGGGTCACATTACAGGAAAGCAAAGTAAGACAAAGTATTGCATGCCTTATGCGAAATGTATATAAATTTATCTTTTTACATAATTAGTGCTACGAAATATTTACAAACATACAGAAATTCGTAACAATATAAAGGATTTTAAAATGTATTTTTCTATAATTCAATCACTCTACACTAATTTGTGCTTAAACTAAATACTGTATATTTTGAAGATAAAACCAGATTTACAACAAGCTATCCTGCCTATATTTGGGTCCCAGCCTGATTAGCCGTCATTGTGCATAAAAATAGGTCGTTTAGCGTATAAACCAACCAACCAATCTGTCTATAATGGTAAATTTAACTAATCCTGTTTGGTTTAATATCAAATTGACCTCGTTTCTTCTTGTCAGACTATACTTACTCAACAATTGCAGCTAGAGTCATTTTATTTATATTACTTTACAAAAAATTGAAGTATTTGCTACATTACACCCAACGTGGCATTTTTGAAGCTTACCATCATATGACTATGTTCGTCAAGAATGAAATTTTTAGCTAATAATATTGCCAACCCTAACAGCTTATTATTTTGGCTAAATACAGGTGTTCTTTTTTTTTTTTTTTTTTTTTTTTGGAAAAACGCACCTTGCCTGTTTAAAAAAAATCATTGTAAAAACTGTAAAAAAAAAAAAATTTGCCATAGGCCTTAACCCTTAATCAGTCGCGCGGTTGACAAATGTACCCCACAATCAATTTCCCAAACGATGGCAGCCCATGATCAAAGCCTCACAGTTTTTTTTTTTTTTTTTTTTTTTTCCAGGTTATTTTCAAAATGTTTTTCTAATATTTGCTTTATTCTGCACAATAATGTTGTGTTTTTAATTAAAATATCAACTTCTTTTGATATTTGGTTACGAATTTAATGATTTGCACGAAAATTTGAATTCGCGAGACATTTGTCCCCCCACGCTACTAATCGCGAGACATAAGGTCGCGCTCCTAAGTATTGTCGCTCGTCAGTATGGTCGCGCGTCAAGAGTTTTGTTTTCAATTGGTCAAAAGTGGGATCTGGTGTTCGTCCCGTCTTAGTTTTGGCTTGCAAAGGAAAGGTATTGTATAAGTATGCACCTGCTCCACGTACTTGTATAAAAAGAGATGGTTGGTTGGTTGGTTGAACTCCCGGCTGGGTTTGGAAAGGAAGGACTTTGTGAACTATACTAAACTTCAATTTAACTTGACATCACTAGACGGTAGATCGTCGCAGCACTCATAGGTATTTAATCCATTTTGGCGGCGTGAAAGCATAATGTTTGCCAAACCACAACCCTGTAGAGAACAAAAGGCTATAAGGTTTGGCGAGAATTATGTCTTCACTCCGCTAAAATGGATTAAATACCTATGAGCACTGTGACGATCTACCGTCTAGTGATGTCAAGTTAAGTTGGAGTTTAGTATAGCACCTGCCTCTGCGTACATATATGAGAGAACCAACTCTCTCGAACAGGTTGAGATAAAAAGAACTAAAAAAAGGGTGGTTGTCAAATCATTTCGGTGCAGAAGGAATTTTGCGATGTTGCCAATTTCAGTGCTTTCTCCGGGTGAGGACGTGTATCCGCCATAAAAAGAGATGTATGCTGATATTGTTCAGTTGTATTGATGTATCGATGTTTAAAATAAAAAATAATAAAAAATAAAAAAAAACCTTGGTACTGGGCTTGGATTTAAGCCCCAGTGTAAACTGCACATCAGCTCTAAGCCGGTTTTTTTTTTTTTTTTTTTAAATTAGTTTTCTTGAAAATGGAAGGTCAGAAATTAGCACTATTATGAAGTAGGAGTTCTTACGTGAAACTACTGCATCGAAGACAGCGCGAAACATGAATAGTGTATTTGAATCTAGTGTTACTAAGAAGCAGACAGTATCAAATAGGTTCGTCAACTTTCGTACAGGTAACTTCGATCTCACAAACGAACCACTCTATGGCCTAGAATCAAAAGTCAATAATGACGAACTAAAGGTCACTGTTGAGCTTGACCCATCTCAGAGTACTTATAAACTATCACTGAAGTTTGGTGTCATCAAACATAAAATACTAACTCTTATAACTTAAACTGGTAAAGTGGAAAAGTTGGATACATGAGTTCCATATGAACTGAATGAAAAGCGGTTAAAAGCTTGTTTGATGTAGCTTTCTTGCCACAAATCCTATCCATTTTCTAATCGTATTGTTACTTGTGATGAGAAATTAATCCAGTATGGCAATCTCAAACGTTCAGGACAGTGGTTGGACAAGGATAAATCCCCAAAACACACACCAAAGCTAATGTGACCAGATTTTTCTATCTCCAGAAACTTCATTAGTTACGTTACCCACATTGTTAGTTTTCCTAATTAACGAAATTTCCGGGATTTAGCGGGACTCTGTAACGGGAAAGTGAGACAATTTGACGGGACATTCGGTCAGAGAGACAGCGAGGTGAAATGCGGGACTGTCCCGCCAAAGTCGGGACGTCTGGTCACATCCATGGACCAAATAGTATTCATGAACAGATGCTGATGGTGAGTGTTAGGTGGTCTAGCACAGGTGTGATCGATTTTGATTCCATAAAACCTGGCTCATCGATCACAGCAGAAATATACCGCAACCGATTAAACGAAATGCTGTTAAAACTTAAAGAAAAACCGGTCTGGATTGGTCAACAGATCGCCTCCTATATTATTGCATGATAACGCTAAGCCACACACTGCACAAATGATTGTGACAAAACTACACGAATCGGAGTTGAAACTTTATCATCCTCCATATTCACCAGACCAATCCCAAACTGACTAGGCCGACCAAACGGTATAGTGGTTAGCGTGCTAGCTTCTAGACCGCGAGGTTGCGGGTTCGAGTCCCGTGTTAGAGATGGGTGTTTGTAAATGTATGTTGGCTTGTCTAATGTATGTTGGCTTGTATATGTTGGCTGTTTCGGCGCATTATAGCCCCCGTGTAGCTGACGGCGCCAGATAATCTGAAAACAACCAACCCAAACTGACTATAGCATCCACATATTGTATCGTGTTACGTTTTAGAAAACTTTCAAAAATTCCAATCGTTTCTACATAAAGGCAAAATACGGTTTTACCAAGGATAAATTAAAAACATGCCCGTTTTCAAAACAAGTTATCAAGAAATTTCCTGTTTACTATCATAAAATTTTCCAGAATTCAATAATTGGAAATTGGAGATTTTAGACATTTAAAAAAAAAAAAAAATTATCTATGTAAAAGTATTTAGAGTGATGTACGTTTTTTAACCCACTGACGGTCATGGGAATGGGCGAAATTCTACAGTTGTTTTCCCTGCAATAATTTTTAAATTATATTTCTAATTCAAATACATAATTTTTTTTTTTAATTTTTTTTTATTTATTTTGTTTTAGATAGGTTATAAAATATAACCCGAATAAAAATATCAAAAAAATATTTTATTTTAAATGTTATTTATAAATTTAAAAATGTAGTGTATTGCTGGAAAAACTGGGGATAAAATGACGTATATATACGTGCATGACCGTCAGTAGGTTTTAAAGACTTTTTCAATCTTGGTTTATTTGTTCGTTTGTTTCTACAACTCCACAAATATTGATTTCAACGTATATAATGTACTAAAGTAACTTAAAGATAATATTAAAGAAGATTTGGTCATTAGTTCGTCGCAGTTCAAAAGAGTATTTACAAATTAAAACCATATTAGAAATAGGTGTGGAGACACAAAAAATTTTCATATTGGATTGGGCGATGTTTGTAATGTAATTTTCTTTTTCTAGATAGCAATTCTGCTAGGATCAGAAGTACACCATTATAAACACTAAATTTTAGATCTTTGTAAATTAGAATTACAAATTAAACAAACGTTGAAACTTTTAATAAGTATTTGACAGGAAAAGGAATTGATTTTGTAAAATGTTTTTGACAAGTCGAGGGTGATTAAAACATGTCAGTTAATGATTCTCTTATTAATAGTGTCGTAAATTCCGACTAATTTTCACTTCGTAGTCTATTATGTCAAGATCAAGATCAGACTCAGTTAAGAAAAATAATTAACGAGTTTAAAATTCTACATTTCTATTAATTAAACTCTCACAAAGGCAACTAAAATGGCTTATTGTTTTGTTTTTGAAACCACCGACTGTCTATTTCTGCCACTTATAAAGTGCTTAACACAGCCAAATACGTCTCGTAATTTTGAGCATCTAGAAGAATACGAGATCGAAATCTTCTAGTGTAAACCCCTCTCTCCGACCCCACCACACCAACGAGAGGACATTGAGGCCACGACAGATTTAATGTGCACCAGCCCCCATTAGGTACACACCGATATTTGACGGACCGAGGACAGAACCCGCAACCCTCCGGTTACGAGCTCGATACTCTACCGCCTAGATTATCGGGAGCCCCTAAAATGGCTTATTCTAAGTAAGTTAAAAAAGAACAACAGCAAAATGAATCATTGTTGCCACTTAAACTAAACTAAAAGAAAAACTGAAATTATACAAATTTATATTCATACTAAAAGTGACGTCACACCTTACTTGGGTGTAACTAAAATAAAATTAAGTTTACATGTTCGTTTATCTCCGACAAATAGCATACAGACAAAATTTGTCAATAAAAGTCTCACGTGTCATATGTTACTAAGCTTTATTCATTATTTCAATTCTAATGAATGCTAAGTTAAATATGGAAGATCAGCATTTTCACCTAATAGCACGTATCTCAAAACGATACTGTAACATAGTCGTTTCAAGATATCAAGATAATATACACCTTGTTACATTGTACAGATAACGTAAAATAATATTGAAAGACACCATAAAGTATGTCTTGCTATCTATGGTAAGATTCAGTTGCACATTATATCGGTTCGGAAGCGGAAATTGATGTCCTAAGGAATATTTGTCTTACGATATCAAAATGTGACAATCGTACATGACGATGTAGTAAAACAATGCCATGACAACATCGTATAATGTGCAGTACTAATATGGAATTATGACTCAGAAAAGATTTTCTCCATTTTAAATTTGCAAAGCATATTTATACACTATATGTTTCCATCTACTATATGTTTGTAATTGTCTGTTTTTACACTGTATGATTTTGCTTTCAATTACCCATATGTATACATAGAGTAATGAAAGTATAGTATTACGTCAAAAAAAAAAAAAAATGCATTTCTTTGCGTTTTGGAATATCCAGATTTCAAAAAAGTGAACTAGAAAAAATGTCTGTGTGTATGTGATTAGAATAACTCCCGAAAATATTGTCCTACGATGTTCAAATTTAGTGTGCTGTTTGCGCAGGGAGCTACCATTAAGGTTTTCATCAAAATTGTTGATTTGCATAAGGAGCTGCCATTAAAAAAATCATGTTTTTCAGTCATTGCTAAAAAGCTCTAAGGTGCCTCTTAAGGTGTTCCTTAACATCCCCACCTCCGAAATTCCTGCAAAAGGGTTTTGATGGCCTAAAAAGTTTAAACAGAATACCTTCAACACAGAGTTCTCTTTTCTAGGACATAGCTTATCGACGATCGTTTTTTCTTCTCTGCTCAGTTTCACTTACAAGAAAGGATAATACAGCATTACCAAAAAGTATATCGCCAAAATCGCCATTTTGTAGGAGGTTTTTTTTTTTTTTTTTTTCTCTAGATCCATACAAGAATTATCGCAAAAAATATTGCTAAACTAGCCATTTTTGCTAAATGAAAGATGAAAATATAAAAACGGTAAATGACACACGTCAGTATTATAGTGTAATTGAAAGTTGTGCGATGTTCCACACCCCTAGTTTCTTCAGTAAAAAGCACATTATTTCAGATTATTAAATTTAGAACCTTAATGCCTTAAGAATTTTTTTTTAAATATGAAGCAAATTGAAAAAATATTCTTCAAAACTGTTTATCCAGTTGTTTATCTATATCTATACCTAGGACAGGTTTGAAAGCCTTGAAACTTAATTCAGGGTCAAATACCAAATGTCAAGAAGCTCAGTTTCCCCCCCCCCCTCCCCGATTCATCAGACAAAAACTTTCAAGACAGATATGGATAGAAATTTTCCCATCAAATGCCCAAGTTCGTGGATTTTAATAATTCCAATTTTTATATGCAAGTTAAAAGCACACCGAAATGTATTTTGTAGATTTTAACGCAACAATTAAAAACCAACACAAGACTATACGTCACAATCTCCACCATGTCTACTCACTTACAGACCAGAGAATGCAGATCTCTAGCGATGCATCCAACCTGAATCTTGGGTTTTTTTAACCTAAAAAATCCATGCTTGATTTATTTTAAATGTGCTAAATACAAGGTGAGAATTATTGAACTATATGAAAAAGAACCTTGATAACATTTGAACCATTGGTGATTAGTCAGTTAAAACTTGGCTGTTGAATGCAGAACAGGTTGAGTTTTTTTTTTTTTTTTTTTTTTTTTTCTCTCTCTCTTTCTATTCTTAAGCGCGTGCGTTCTTATTGCTCTTGTTTATTTTTCGGTGAAGATATTTCAATACAGCGTTTCTGAGCGTGTATCGATTGTCAAGGCCAACTATTCAAGCAATAACAGCATGATTGTTGTTTCAAAAGAAATTTGCAACGGTGAGTACTAGAGGTCGGAAATATCGATCAAAATAAATATCGATATTATATCGTTGCATAGAAAAAATATCGATAAAATATCGATATATCGATAGATGATTTTTTTTTAATTAATTTTTTTTTTAAATTGTTTTTATTAATAAATTGTAAAAAAAAATTTTGTAAATAAATTATATTATCAATCAGGATAAATAAAATGCATTTGGATGTCAATGCATAAATTCGCGTTTATTTTTAAAGAAGAAATTTTGAAAAGTAGTTTACCGCATATTTTGCTGATAGAGATGTTTTTAATACTTAAAAATTAGATGCAAATTCCAGGTACATGTTGGCAACAGAAACGGCGCAGTGTTAATGACTACTAATAAATGAGCTTATCTTTCCATTACATTATGTTTTCTTTCTGGTTAGGGTGCCATTTTAACTGCAATTGTAACTGAAATCCAAACTTTAGTTTTTAAAAAGGGAGTAAAGAAAATCGAAAAAATACATGGAACTACTAAACGATCTTCAAAAAACTAAAAATGTTTGAAAATATCGATATATCGGTGACTTGTATCGATATTTTTACTATCGGTATTTTGAAAAACTATCGATATATATCTAGACGACCTCTAGTGAGTACATTCTGAAGAAAACCGATCCAAGTGTTACAAGAATCAAAAATTTGGGAGAACTGGTCTCGGCGCTTGAGTTTTACAGAATTTGCACCACATCATAGCCATTAATAACAAACATATCGAACATAATATAAACTAAATCCGGATATATGTAGTAACTTTTAAAAATTTCCATAAAAAAATTTGAAAATTTAATTTTTTTATTTCATATAGCTCAATAATTGTCATCCTGTAAATGGTTCTAATACTTTTTATTAGTTATATATATATATATATATATATATATATATATATATATATATATATATATATATATATATATATATATATATATATATATATATATATAATAACATATATATAATAACAATATTTCATTGAAATTCGTATGAATACTTTTGGGAGACATATGTATATATATATATATATATATATATATATATATACATATGTCTCCCAAAAGTATTCATACGAATTTCAATGAAATATTGTTCTGTCCAGTTATAAAAATGAATATTTCACTATGGAAATTTGTTAATCTATATAAATAAAACTGACTTTCTGTCACACGGATTTGGGGATCGTTTCACGTAAAAACTACCTAACGGATTAGGATGAAATTTGGTATATCGCTTAATTAAACGACCAGGAGTAAAATAGGCGATATATTTTTAATTTTAATTGAGTTTTAAAATTTCCGAAATAATTTTTTTTGGTGTTTTTAAGCAGACACAATTTAGTATTTCCTGAATGGCAACTGAATGACAATCTTCGTTTGGTTTGTTTTGAAAATCGCAAATGATATTCTACATTAAAATAGGCGATATATTTTTAATTTTAATTGAGTTTTAAAATTTCCGAAATAATTTTTTTTGTGTTTTTAAGCAGACACAATTTAGTATTTCCTGAATGGCAACTGAATGAGAATCTTCGTTTGGTTTGTTTTGAAAATCGCAAATGATATTCTACATTCACAATGCCTAGAAAAAAACGCCCATCATTAAGCAAAATCGACAAAAAAGTTTTTCAAAAACGTTTAAAGAGGAACGAATTACAAAATGACAACCAAGAAGCTTCGACTTCGCGGCAGCCGGACATTTCCCCAGAGGACAGATTAGCGTCGCAATGCGACGCTAGGAGTCTGTAAGGAGTAGAGAAACATCAGAGAGGCGTGCCGTTCGTTTAGAAGCCGATCGGCTAAGACATGCCGAACAAAACGAACAAAGAAAGAATTTACAATGGGGTGATAAACTTTTATATTACTTTTATTTAGTACCAAAAACTGAGTTTATCCGTCAACGACGGGCCACGCAGCTAGTAATATCTATAATACGTATCCATAACACAAAACCATACGTAATATTTTATCAAAATAATCAAACTTCTTTTCGCAAAATAATTCATTCATTGAAGTGTACTCTCTCTTCTGAAAGTGAGTTTTCACTTTATAAACGACAATTTTACATTGCGATAAATAAAAATTCATTTATTTTGAAAGAATGGAATCATTTTGAAAAGTATCTTACATGATTCTCAGAAAAAATAATCATCTTTTGATAGTTTTAAGAGGACTCTGTACCCCTTGTTTTTACTAAAAATAATAAAAGTGTAAATTTTTTATTTTTGCGTGTTTATAGTCTTTGATTTTATTTTTTACATGTTTATAATATTTTATTTTATTTTTTGCATGTTTATAATATTTTATTTTATTTTTTGCGTGTTTATAATATTTGATTTCCTATTTTGCGTGTTTATAATATTTGATTTTATTTTTTGCGTGTTTATAATATTTCAATCATTTTCTTGCTCTAGCAAGTGTTTGAGATGATCCGATAACTGAAATTGCAGAAAAACTGTATTTTTATGAAGAATTTAGCATTGCTGCAATAGCTCCTTTGATGTTTCAAACGCATTTTTTTTTTTTCAGTTCGTGATTTTTGAAATTCTCACCTTATTCAAAATGCTAAAACTTCAGCAAATATGAATGAAAAGATGTGAAATTTTTTATGTGTTATTCTTAATATCTATTTGACAAAAATAGCATGGAGTTTTGAATAAAACAAAAACAAAAAATTTACAAATTTAAATGTTGAAAAATACTTTTTTTTTACGCTTTTTTCACTATAGGTGCAGTAATTATCTTTTTTCTTGAAAACTATTTTACTTGTTCTAAACTAAAAAGTTAGAGTATATTACTACTAACATTTCTGTAAAACAATCAGGAAAAAATATTGAAAAATGAAAAAGAAGATAGAATTTGAAATTTGAAGAATTTTTTTTTTAAAAATTTCAATTTTCAAAACTTAGAGTATTATGTAAACTTTTTGATAATAAAATTTAGTTTTCACTTAGTAACACTTCCAAATATGTAATATTTATAATTTTAAAGGCTTAAATAAAATTTAAAAAATTTTGAAGGGTAACAAGTCCTCTCAAAATAGATGGAAATTTCCATTCAAATATGTTTTTCCCAGTGATGTAAAAGACAGACACAATTTATTCAACACTTTTGATTTCGTCTGTTCTTGAAAAGGACCATTACATTTTTTCATCGAAAGATTACATCAAGAATATAAAGCTATTAGCCCATTAAGCAGAATGAACATATGATTTTTTGCATAAAGCGATATCACGCAAATTTTGTAATCACTTCCGACCTGTAAGCTTCAAATTCCTATGACCAGGTTTAGTTATCTAAAAAGATTTTTACTTACTCAACACATCAATGTGCAATGAGGCATCTTTATAGTTGCGTTATATTTTAAAATGTAATCATCATCAGATTGCAGAGGAAATTTAAATGACGTTTAAAAAACGAAACTATAAAACTGTATCATTCATAAACATCTATCACTCCACCTTCACCCCTACTAACAGCTAAGAGGTAAGAAACTTTTTGTTTTATTTCAAAATAAAACTTTATTTTAAGTCATGTTGAAGCTAATGTACGTTTTTTTAACTAAACGCATGAAAGATTCCAGAATATTCGTGTTTTAGAAAGCTAAATTTTAAAATGCATAAATAGAATTAGTCTAACCTGATTCTATAAAGTGTTAACGTACACACACACAAAAATCCTAACAGTCGCTATATATTCGGTTCTAATCGTTGTAGAGTCTTGCGGTTTGCACCAAAATGTTTTGTTAACAATTTTCTATATGGCTGGTGCAAAACTTTTATCTTAGGGATATGTATACTAAGTAAATTTAACTCTGTCTTTAAAAGTTTCAATACGGACCCCTATTTTTTGTTTTCATTCGATTTAGAATACTTCGTTTACCCTAGATACCAAATTTCAAATCATTATGTTGAGAAATACATCATTTATGAGTGAAAATGTTTTGGCTGATCTTGAAGGCAAATTTCTTTAAAGCGGAGAAGAAGCAAACTTTTTGCGTGTTTCAAGAAGTAATCGCCGACCAAACGGTCTAGTGGTTAGCGTGCTAGCTTCTAGACCGCGAGGTTGCGGGTTCGAGTCCCCGTGTTAGGCATGGGTGTTTGTAAATGTATGTTGGCTTGTCTAATGACGAATGTTTCGGCGCATTATAGCCCTCGTGTTGCTGACGGCGCCAGATAATCTGAAAACAGACAACCAAGAAGTAATCTATTACACGGTCCATTCGAGTGAGCTTTTTTACATTTTTGCTAAAATATTGATAACCAAAAGTCAAAATGGAATGCAAAAATTTCTTGAGGGGTTTTCGACCATGATAATTCTAATGGAAGCAAACAAAAATACATATTTCAATTAAAAAAAAAATTAATTAACGTTAAGATATTATAAAATGTCTTGCATTTTCAAATAAGATAGGCAAATTTATCATATTAGAGCATTTTGAATATTTACATGTAAACCTATTTCATGCAAACTAAAATCAACACAGTTTCTTTTTTTCTTTCGTCGAAATAAAGTGTAAGATGTGGATGGAATAAAAGTAATTGTCGACATGTAAATGAAAACGCAGACTTCAAATAATTATAATCATTTCTTGATGGCTTAGCTACTTTAACGATGATTAAGATAAAATCTAGCGAGTTGCATATTTTATATTCACAACAGGTACTATTTAAAAAAGGAGCGACTACATAACTGACTCCTTACATGTCAAAAATCCAGTCCCATCTAAGCCATATAAAAAATGGCGTCGTTTTCCAAACATCATCAATAATACTCTCACACTCAGTTGCCTTTCTCAATCTTCAATAGAGTTGCCATCTTTTCTCGTCACGAGACTTATAACAGTTTAACTGTAACTCGCAAAGCACATCTGGTATTAAAATCTCTGGGCCCAAATGCGACAGTTGGTATTTCTCTTAGCCCAAACATATCTAAATAAGATCTTTACTAATGGACAGGAATTCTAGATCCCATTGAATACGCGGTAGAATGTATCCGTCCGCGTGAAATATATAGTTCCGGCCAAATTACGACTTTTCTTGTAATATTCATAACCTGCGCACATAATTTTGTATTAAATTTAAAGGCAAGTTGATAACAAAAAGAAAATAAGTGCTTTTAAGTTTAAAATTTGATCAATATTTTACTTTTCTAACCACAGATACTGTAAGAGATTTAACAAATCGGCCACACTCTTTCCAATCAGCCAATCAGGGCGTAGTAAAACCGGTTCACTCATTGTTGTAGCGTATATTCAATGAGCTTTGAGGCATGGTACCCAAAAAATTATTTTCAGAAATTGCACCACTAAAGTTTAAACTATGGTAATTTTACATTGTGTTAATGGTAAGTAAACATAACCTACAAATATATTTTGAATAAATATAGTTTGATTATATACATATATATATATATATATATATATATACAGGGTGGCCAGGAAATAACTTTCCCTGTTTGACGGCATCTGCAGCTAAAACTAATGAATGAAATGAAACCATATTTTATGTACAGACTATTGAAGGCATGGGGAAATGAATTCAAACAAAAAAAAAGTTAGTTCCAAAAGTTGCCGCTAGGTGAGATTTTGGCGCTACTTGTACGTAAGTTTGAGGAAATTTACATATCGAGATCGCAATTATGCAAAATTCTAATGAGTACATGACAGCAGCGCAACGCATTCCCTTTAAAAAGAAAAGAGCGAACGTCCAAACAGCGATTCTTTCATTGACTGTTGGTGATATGCGACCTACCTTACCTCAACGTGCTTTGCTAGTGAAACTGTACTACACTAGACAGTGTAATGCTGTAGTGGCTCTGCGGGAATTTTGAAAACTTCATAACCTACGTAAAGGCCCCATGTCTGCTGCAGCAGTAAAAGCGATGATTAAAAAATTCGAGGAAACTGGATCGCTTGGACTTAGAGCTGGCAGAGGACGAAAAGCAGTACCAGAAGATGCAGTAACAGATGTTGCTACAACGGTGTTCGACGACACAAGAACCAGCAGTGGTCCAAGCTCTCGTGCAATTGCTCGTCAAACCGATATGCCTTATTCTACTGTATGGAAAATCTTGCGTAAAATACTGCATTTCTATCCGTATAAGATCAGTCGTGTGCAAGAATTAAAAATAACAGATTACGATAAGCACCTAACTTTTGCGTTAACGTTTCTTGCCCGCATGGAGATCGACAATGATTGGCCTTGGAAAATATTGTGGGGAGATGAGGCTCATTTTCATCTGAATGGATCTGTTAATACTCAGAACTGCCGTATTTGGGCAAGTGAGCGATCCACAGTGATGCTAAAAATGCCATTGCGTTCCCCAAAGGTAACCATGTGGTGCGATTTCACGGCTAATTTTATAATAGGACCATACTTTTTTGAGAACATAAAACTCAGGCAGGACCTATTACCTGCACCATCAACGGCGAAAAATATAGAAAAATGCTACAAACTTTCGTTATTCCGCAACTGCAGCAAAGACAATGCTTAAACTTAGTCATTTTTATGCAAGATGGAGCTCGGCCACATATTCATCGTTCATTGCAGCGCCTTTTACGAAGGAATTTTGGTAATGACAGAGTCAATAGTCAATATTTTCAGACGGAATGGCCGCCCCGTTCTCCGGACATCACCCCATATGACTTTTGGCTATGGGTTGCCTTAAATCCATTGTGTATGCTGGTGGCATTCCAAACTTGCATGTCTTGAAGCAGAGCATAAGACAGGCCGTTGCGAATATCCAGACAGTTTGCACGCAGCTATAGAGAACGTTATTCACAGGATGCAATATGTTGTACACCGAGAAGGTCAGCATATTGAAAATGTTACGCGGCGTCCAGGGGACCCAAATGTTAATGACTAAAATCTTATTTTATGTGTTCCAATAATTTATTCATAACTTTATAAATAAATTCCCATGCTTTCATTATAGTTATTCACGTGTTTCGGTTCAGATAGCGCCACATTTCCCCCTATCGGCAACTTTTGGAACTAACTTTTTTTTTTTGGTGGAATTCATCTCCCCATGCCTTCATTAGCCTGCATATAAAATATGGTTTCATTTCGTTCATTAGTTTTAGCTGCAGATGCCACCAAACAGGGAAAGTTATTTCCTGGCCACCCTGTATATATATATATATATATATATATACTTAAATATATATATTATATTTATATATATATATATATATATATATATATATATATATATACAGGAAAACGACGTTTTTTCTTTAAGTATTCAAGTTTTAAATTTAAAAAAAAAAAAAAAAAAAAAAAAACTAAGCATAACACACTAACTATCTATACTAATTTTTGCTTATCTGATGTGTATATAAATACGCTAAAAAAATTTAACAATCATAACTAAATTTAGAAAAAAGCCTTAGGCATTTAAACAACACTCAAACTTAAAAAACAACGAACTGAGAAAAAGAGTGTTAAAGATTTCTTTTTCATCTTTGATAGTGTGAGATGGTTAAGAAAATACAATACAACTTTTTATCTATCAAAGGTACAAGTAAAACTTTTTGCACAGCTATTCAGAAAGATATTCTCCACATTATGGGATAAAAATTTAAAAATTGAAATTTTCGTCATTTGTTGGATACCATACCCTCTTAAGCTTGTATCACTGTACATTGTGTTGCGCAGTTATATAATCTTATTTTCCCCTAACAGATGAAGACCTCAAACGCTCTTTACTTCTTCACCCTGGTATGCCTCCTGGTGTGTGCCATCTCAACAGTGGACGCAGGACGTAGGTCACTCGTCAAAAGAGCTGACAATAATGACGACTTGCTATCCTTCATTGGGGATCTCATCAAACAAATCTTGGACGCAATTAGAAGAGGATTCAATGGCGCACTGGGACCTAGAAGCAGCTAAGAGTGGCTAAATCACGGAAAAAAGGAATATCAGTGCAATAATGGGAGGATCCTTGAATTGTGTATAATTCCCTAAGCACTGATGTGATGTGAATGTGATCAAATAAAAGCACTTGAAAAATTGTATAATCTTTTGCTATACTGCTGGTAATAAATTACGTACTTAAAGCTCCTAAATCAAATTTGCAAATACATTTTTAGCAGCCTATTTAAGTAATTTTATTCATATATGAAGTAAATTTAAATTTTAATAAACATAAGATGGGTCTATAGCTAAAAGCACTAATCCGTATTGTTACGAATTTTTGTATATTTGTAAATATTTCGTAGTGTTAATTTTGTAAATAGGAAAATTTATGTATATTTTGCATAAGGCAGTGCAATAGTTCGACTTTAGTTTGTTTCCCTGCAATGAGTCTCATGATGCTTGATAACGAGTTTTACAGAGGTAACGCTGAGAAGCGAGTTTTACAAGGAGCAGGGCATTTAACATTATGGTAATGGCATTCTCGCCAAATTTAACGAGAAATTGCCAAATTTCGATAAACTTGGCGACCATTTGGCGACATTTTCGGTCCCCATGTACATGTATAGGACTTTTGGACTACTATCTGGAAAGTTCTCCAAATATCTACCTCTAGAAGTCTCCAGAAGGTTTGACTCCTATATAAGCCCGGCCATGAGTCGGTTAGTTAGTTGTTAGCTGAGTCCATTAGTTGACTGGAATTACTGAGTTGAGATACTGAGTCTCAGTGAGCGTTCAGAGAGTTCCGAAAGCAAACTGTACTGCATTGTCTTTTGCAGCGATTTGAGCAGTTGTGCTGTCAAGTTTTTAACTGCTATTTTGTGCTCTATTGTTGTGAAAAGAGCTGTATTGTGTCTACTAGAACTAGAAGTTCTGGAGTTGTAGGAGAATCTGTGAAGAGTTATATTGGAATAAATTTCTGAAAGTTTTGATCTGCTTTGGCTTCAAATCTTTCGAACCCGTCCCCGCAACAGCATGTTAGTGATTGTTTACGTATTACCAGCTCCAACTGGTGTTACTCAACTCCACTCGATATGGTTTTTTGGCTTTGCGCTGTCGTTCTATGAATTTTTAGACGGGTTACGAAACTTCATGTAAATATCAGCAAATAAAGTGTTTTCTCAATATTAAATCCATAGTATTTAATCGAATCTTTCAACAAGTGACGTCCGTGACAGGACTATGGATAGTTTAAAACGAGAGAGAACGCAACTCCGGCGATTATTTACAATGTCATTGAAAGAAGTGGAAATCGTTATGAAGACAGAAGCCGTAAGTAAGAATGAATTGATACCTGTATTCAATATTTTGAAGGACAAAGCTAACCGATTATTTCAATTAGATGAAAAATTAAAAGTGGTGTGTTTAGAAATGGAAACTATTGATGAAGATGAATTTTCTAGTGACATTGATTTAACGGAAAAGTATCGTGATCAATGGATTGCTATGGAAACAAAGGTTGAATTAATTTTGTCGCCAACTGAAGGAAATGAATTGTCGGGCGCTATAAATAAAACAAAGCGAAATTTTCGTTTTCCTAAGTTGGAGTTAAAACGTTTTGACGGTGATATCAAGAACTGGCTTGGATTCTGGGGACAGTTCAATAAAATTCATGAAGATGATAGTATCGACTCTGGTGACAAATTTCAATATCTTCTGCAAGCAACAGAAATTGGCTCTTCGGCAAGAGATTTGGTAGAAAGTTTTCCACCATCCGGTACAAATTATTATAAAGCTATTGAACAACTGAAGTCACGTTTTGCTAAAGATGAGCTGTTAATCCAAATTTATGTTCGTGAACTTTTAAATCTTGTTTTAACTCAAGCAAAGAGTGGGGAAATTTTTACTTTGCGTATTCTTTACGATAAATTAGAAACTCAACCACGAGCACTTGAGACTTTAGGTGTGACGTCTGACAAGTACGAAGCGATGTTATATCCTTTAGTAGAATCTGCCCTACCAGAAGATCTCATCAAGGAGTGGGAACGAATGCGTAGTGGAATTGAAAATAAAGATAAGGAAAATATTTTGGGAAACTTGTTAGAATTTCTTCGATCGGAAGTTGAAAGTGATGAGAGGTTACAGCTTGCTCGATCAGGTTTCGGAAAAACTCAAGAATTTCAAAGATTTAAACTAAAAGATAAAATTCTTACTGCTGCTTGCATTGTATCTAGTGAAAAGAATAAGTTAGAGAGAAATGACAAGCAATGCTTATTCTGTAATAAGTCCTTTCACAGTGCATCAGAATGCTTTAAGGCGGTTGACATGTCGCTGGAGGAGAAAAAAGAAGCATTGAAAAGAAAGTTTGCGTGTTCCGTCTGCTTAAAACCAGGTCACAATTCGAAGGTTTGCAAAACCTATATGAAGTACATCTTATGCAAGAAAAAACATCATAGTATTATGTGCCCCAATATAAATCCAGCAAAACAAGATAAACCACCTGAATCAGAAGCAAAGGTTCTCTTGTCACCGAAGAATTCATCAACCTTATTGTTAACTGTATTAGTGAAAATAGTCAATAATGACAGATCCAGGATCGTCCGAGGATTGTTTGACACTGGTGCGCAGCGATCTTTCATAAGGAGAGACATTGCTGAGGAATTAGGCTTGAAACCAGTAGATCACGAATTATTGAACCATTGACTTTTCGGGGGCAGCGAAACTAAACAAGAATTCCACAATGTCTATGATATTACATTGCAAAGCTTGTGTTCGAATTTTAAGCATGATATTTCCGTTTTGGATGAAAGGAAAATTTGTGGTCCTATTCCACGGGTGCAGGATCCTAATATTTATCCCATTTTGAAAAGAAAAAATATTATTTTAAGTGATACAGGAGAAGATGTACCTGAAATAGGCTTACTAATAGGAACAGATTACCTTGGTGCGTTATTAACGGGAATAATTGAACCCCTTGATTAGAATCTAATAGCTATTAAAACAAAACTTGGATGGACTCTTCAAGGTAAACAAACACGCTACTCTAAATCTTTGGAGAGTATCACTTATGCCACCGATTTGGATTTGACGGAATTATGGAACCTAGATGTTCTGGGTATAAGAGATTCGGTAGAAGTCAAGTCAAGACAGATAATTGATGAAAATATGGTAGAAGAGACACGCAAGAGAGTTATTTCGATTCTGGGTCTCACTTGGGATAACGAATGCGACGAACTTTTTTGCAATAGTATTGTTGAAATTCCAGATGAAAAGATAACTAAAAGGTTTGTGTTGACTACTGCCCATAGGTTATTCGATCCTATTGGGGTGACATGCTCTGTCTCATTGGTTCCTAAAGTATTACTTCAAACTGTTTGGAAAAGGAAAAGGCATAAACTGGCCGTTAGGAATCATAATTGATGTCCTCCCTGGAGCAGATGGACACTCAAGAGTCGCCAAAGTGAGAACAGCGAACGGAGAGAAATTATTGAGACCTTTTCAGATACTTTATTCCTTGGAAATCAGCAGTTCTGAAAGATTACCATTCATTTTTCAGCAAAGGGATGAAAGAACAAAGCCTCTGTATCTTAAACTTCAGATGTGAAGATTCCAGTGAAGATGATGATTCTTCAACACAAGTAGTCCCAGACGTTGTCACAAGAACTGCTCGACGTGTTAAAATTCCCAATAGACTTGATTTGTGATATTTGTTGCAATTTTCAGAGACCTTATCAATTGCAAGGTGGGAGTATGTTTACGTATTACCAGCTCCAACTGGTGTTACTCAACTCCACTCGATATGGTTTTTTTTTTGACTTGGCGCTGTCGTTCCATGAATTTTTAGACGGTTTCAAAATTTGATGTAAATATCGGCAATAAAGTGTTTTCTCATATTAAATCTATAGTATTTTATCGAATCTTTAATAATGATAGTAACATTCAGCCTAAATAATGTGAAGGGATTTGTGTATATTTGGAGGAGCAGGACTAATCTTAAAACTTACAAATAATATCTTTATAAAAGCAGTATTTAGAAAAAAAATTGATATCAATTGTCCATGCTTGTAGATTTATTATATTCGAATTTTTAATATGAAAGTTAAATAGGTGGATTACATCATATTGGTTTTGATCTTTACTAGCATAATTCGTTTACTTCCTCTTGTTTATTTAAAAATAACTCGTAGTCGTAAGTAAATAAATATCAATCAGCATTCTAAACTTTAGTATTTTCCATCATAGTAATGGTAAACTGATTCGGAATATCGCTAAATAAGTAAAAGTATCTCATTCCACAGTGCAGTACACGATAAAATGCTTTAAAGATGAAAATCGGAAAGAAATAGATGTAAGAAAAGCTCATTCGATAGTTTACTCAACAAATGCAGATATTTGTAGTCCGAAAATTTGTGAGAAATTCGCTTTGGAGGACTATAAAAACTTCTACAGAATCTACAGAAATATTTTCAACTTTAATTTCAATGAGCATTCGAATCATTACGCAGCGCGCAATGCCCACTCCACAGGTAATTTCCTCCAGACTGTATTAAACTAGGGGTGTGGAACATCACACAACTTTCAATTAAACTATAATACTGATATCTATTTGTGCCATTTACCGTTTGTTATTTTCATTATTCAATTGTAAAACATTGCCAGTTTGGCAATATTTTTTACCATAATTTTTGTATGGGTCTTAAAAAAAAAAAAAAACTTCGCCTAATAGATGATTTTGGCAATATACTTTTGAATAATTCTTATATTATCCTTTCTTGTAAGTGAAACTGAGGTGAGAAGAAAAACGATCGTTGATGAGGTATGCTCAAGGAAAGAGAACTATGTGTTGAAGGCAATCGTTTTTCAACTGTTTAGCCATTAAAGCACTTTTACGGGAATTTCGGAGGTGGGGATGTTTAGAACACCTTAAGAGGCATTAGCACAGCTATTTTTATTAAAATCGTTAGAGCCGTTTTTTAGCAATCAATGAAAAACATGATTTTTTCAATGGCAGCTACCTTATGCGCATGCGCGATTTTAACGAAAACCTTAATAGTAGGTTCTTGTGCCATCACCAACCCTCACACCAAATTTGAGTATTGTAGGTCAATTTGTTTGGAAGTTACACTGACCACGTACACAAAGACATTTTTTCTACATCACTTTTTTGAACTCAGGATGTTCCAAAAAGTAAAAATATGATTGTGATAGCCGTATAAGTGAACTTCTGAGAACGTGATGGAGTGTAGCAGTAGTGTTATTTACCGTTTTCATATTTTACTAATAAGTTATCTGTTTGGCAATATTTTTTGCAATAATTATTATTACATTGGCAAAAAAAACCGCCAAAACAGCGATATTAAATTTGAAGGGTATTGGTGTTATTTACCATTTCCGTTTTCATATTTTCATTAATTTAAAGAAAATAGCCAGTTTTGTGATATTTTTGAGAAACAAAATTACTTTTACCGAAAAAGAAACCTTCCAAAAATAGTATATAAGATTTTTCACTTTAACAATAGCAATTTTCTGGAACATGATTATAAAATTTCCTGCAATTTTTTTGTAAATTAATTAAATCCCTTTGTAATTATATTATGCGATTGTTATATAATAAGTTATTTATAAAAGTTTTTTAAATTAATGGTAAACTCCGGTTCAAATATTTCCTTTCACCTTCATTTGAGTGACACATAATATTTGGTTCGACACTACAGAAATCATGCAGCGCTTCAAAAGCACCAATATTTTTTTATCAAAAAAATCAGGTAGTAATTATCTATCACCTAGTAATTATCTATTGTGGTTGTTATAATAAGTTATTTATTTTTATAAAAGTTTTTTAAATTAATGGTAAACTCCGGTTTAAATATTTTCTTTCACCTTCATTTGAGTGACACATAATATTTGGTTCGACACTACAGAAATCATCCAACGCTTCAAAAGCACCAATATTTTTTTATCAAAAAAATCAGGTAGTAATTATCTATCACCTAGTAATTATCTATTGTGGTTGTTATAATAAGTTATTTATTTTTATAAAAGTTTTTTTAATTAATGGTAAACTCCGGTTTAAATATTTTCTTTCGCCTTCATTTGAGTGAGACATAAGATTTGGTTCGACACTACAGATTTCATGCAGGGCTTCAAAAGCACCAATATTTTTTTATCAAAAGAATCATGTATTAATTATCTAATGTGGTTGTTACAATAAATTATTTATTTTTATAAAAGTTTTTAAAATTAATGGTTAACTCAGGTTCAAATATTTTCTTTCTCCTTCATTTGAGTGACAAATAAGATTTGGTTTGACACTATAGATTTCATGCAGGGGGCTTCAAAAGCACCATTATTTTTTTATCAAAAAGATCAACTATTAATTATCTTATGTGACTGTTATAATAAGTTATTTATTTTTATAAAAGTTTTTTAAATTAATGGTAAACTCCGGTTCAAATATTTTCTTTCTCCTTCATTTGAGTGACACATAGGATTTGGTTTGACACTACAGATTTCATGCAGGGGGCTTCAAAAGCACCATTATTTATTTATTTTTATCAAAAGGATCAACTAGTAATTTATCTTATGTGACTGTTATAATAAGTTATTTATTTTTCTAAAAGTTTTTAAAATTAATGGTAAACTCCGGTTCAAATATTTTCTTTCTCCTTCATTTGAGTAATACATATAAAATTTGGTTCGACACTACAGATTTCATGCAGGGGGCTTCAAAAGCACCATTATTTTTTTATCAAAAGGATCAACTAGTAATTATCTTATGTGACTGTTATAATAAGTTATTTATTTTTATAAAAGTTTTTTAAATTAATGGTATACTCCGGTTCAAATATTTTCTTTCACCTTCATTTGAGTGACACAAAAGATTTGGTTCGACACTACAGAATTCATGCAGGGCTTCAAAGGCACCATTAGTTTTTCTTATCAAAAGAATATCTCTAGAAAACAAAGCAGTTAGTCCATTAAGCAGAATGAATATTTGATTTTTTTTTTTGGACAAAACGATATCACAAAAAATCTTAGAAATACACCCATCCTATAAGTTTTAAATTCTCAAGATCAAGTATCGTTATCTAAAATAGTTCGTACTTACTCAACACTTTATATTGCAATTTTCTACTCCGCAGATTTATAATTGCGTTTTCCTTAAAAATTGAATCATCATGAGATAGCAGAGAAAATTTAAATGGCATTGAGAAGCAAAAGTATAAAATTGTATGGTAAAATAAAAACTTTATCATTCCGACATCACCGCTTACAATAACTAAGAGGTAAGAAACTATTTCGCATGATATACGGCATTACTATTAAAATTTCACCAGTTTATATTTGTTATTCTTCTCTTTCAAAACAGCTTTTGGTATATATTGGTATATTTGGTATATAGCTCAGGTATATTTTGGCAATTATATGTGTATAAACCTTCATGGTTTTACAAAATTTAAGCCGCACGTTTTCTGATGTATTAAAGTATTCAACCCCGTAAAACAGGTTAGTCAAACCTAATTCTGTGAAATTTCGCATCGCGAGAAATCGCATTGTAAGGAGGCTGGCACATAGGCTTGTCCTATTTGGAGCCTCCTATCGTAGGGACGTATTTACTTAACATCATAAAAGATTTCGTAGAATAAAACATTTAGTCCATGTGAGCTTTTATTTTAGAAGTTCGTATCGTTGCAACTCTCAGCGTAGAATGAGAGATTGTATCGGCTTACATCTTAAAGAGGAGGATAGAGGGCGCTCGCAGGCGTGTTTCACACGCATATTAAGGGGCTGTCAAACGGGTTAATTTCTCGTTCAAACTTTGATTTTACCATTTGATTATGCAAAAAACATTTTGTATAGCCTAGTTTTATTATAAATTAGACTCAGGTAAACGAATCTTTTTTCGATGAAGTTTAAAAGAATAATTCATTCAGTTTGATCCCATCCCCTCTTCCATTTTATCGTACTTTCCTCAGTTAATATAAAGGAGTATTTGTATTGATAATATTATTTTCCCATTATAAATGTTACGAATTTTTGTATATTTGTAAATATTTCGTAGTGTTAATTTTGTAAAAAGTAAAAATTTATGTACATTTCGCATAAGGCAATGCAATAGTTTGTTTCCCTGCAATGAGTCTCTTGATGCTTGATAACGAGTTTTACAGAGGTAAAACTGGGAAGCGAGTTTTACAAGGAGCAGCGCATTTAACATTATGGAAATGGCAATCTCGCCAAATTGGCGAAAAATTGCCAAATGTCGTCAAACTTGGCGACCATTTGGCGACATTTTCGGTCCCCATGTGCATGTATAGGACTTTTCGACTACGATCTGGAAAGTTCTCCAAATATCTACCTCTAAGATTCACCTGTCCTATATAAGGCTGACCAAGAGTGTGGGGAAGTGAGTTGACTGATTTTGAGTCACTGAGTTAGTTGTTAGTTGAGTCAGTTGTTGACTGGGTTAGTTGACTAGTGAGTTGACTGGAATTACTGAATTGAGATACTGAGTCTCAGTGAGCATTCAAAGAGTTCCGAAAGCGAATTGTATTGCATTGTCTTTTGCAGTGATTTAGCAGTTGTGTTGTCAAGTTTTTAACTGCTGTTTTGTGCTCTATTGTTGTGAAAAGAGCTGTATTGTGTCTACTAGAGCGAGAAGTTCTGGAGCTGTAAAGGAATCTGTGAAGAGTGATATTGGAATAAATATCTGCAAGTTTTGATCTGCTTTGGCTTCAAATCTTTCGAACCCGTCCACGCAACAATATTAAAAAGGAAGAAACCCTATTTCGGTTAAAAATATAAGAAGTTATAAAAAAAAAAATTACAACAAATTACAATTCTAGTAGGGGAAAAAAAAAAAAAAAAAAAAAAAAAAAAAAAAAAAAAAACACATTAATTTTTCAATTTTTTTCCTCGGGGAAACAAGTAAATTAAATGATACTTGAATAGCAAACGCAATGTCAAAATAAAAATATAACGCATAAAAAAGAATTTAATATAAATCCTTTATATATGCATTGCCAATTTTTATATTCATTAACAGAGCGCCGCCTTTTCTGTTATCAGCGTGTGCTTCGTATTGGCATCCAATTTCAAACATTAAAAACATCTATATCAGCAAAATATGCGGGAAACCACTTTCAAAATTTATTCATTAAAAATGAATGGGAATTTATGCACCTACATAAAACTATCTTTTACTTTTTTTTATTGAAACAATTTTATTATTTATTAAAAACAGTTTTGGCAACAGGAAAGAGTTTTTTTCAATAATCGGTTAAATGCTATTTCAAAGCAATTGGATGACTGCAAGTGGGTTTATTAGCTTTCCGTAAAAGCGACCTTTTAGTGATAGCGACAGCTCCAAAATTTGATCGAATGCATTGACATCGACATCGAATCTAACCGGCAAATTCAGCTCCATAATATGACGGTAACGTGGTAAATTGAATCCCTGCAGATTTGTCCGCCATTGACAATCGACATACCTAGCTAACCAACCATCCACACACACACAAAATCGAAGTTAATATAAAGAATTTAAAAATGTGTAATATCAAACGAGCATGTCAATTCTTTCAATTGAAGAAACAAACTAAATATCTCAAAAATTAAGCAAATCGCAACGCCAAGCGATAAATATGGAACTAGGACATTATTTGCTCAAGATTGTTAAAATAGTTTTTATTGCACCTATAGCCACTCAAACAGATATTCTAAAAGTCATTTTGTCCTAATAAGATTATTCTCTTCTGAGATGAATCTCAAATTATTGAATAGATCAAGCAACAGTTAATTGTACAGAAAATTTCAAAAAACGCATTTTTTTTATTGCCTATGTATCTATGATTTCGACTATTATTTTTAGACGGTTTATTTAATTTACTTGGGGATACACACCCTGCTCTTTAAGGATCGCCTGCTAAAAATTTCATCGCAATATTGAATCAGACATGAAGTTTAATTTTCATTTTATTCTGTCTTTATTACAAATGTTTAACAAATCCTTTATTTGTTTCACGAGTCGTGGATGAAAATATTCTAAACTTTAATCAGTTATGCCTATACTAAACTCCACCTTAACTTAACCTCACTTCGACAGTAGATCTTCACCGTGCATACAGGCAATTCATCCATTTTGAAGGCGTGAAGGCACGCTCGGAAGCTCAGTCCTGCAACCCTTTAGAGAACAAAAGACTATAAGATTTGGCTAGTATTATGCTTTCAAGCTGCCAAAATGGTTGAATCTTCTATGTGCACGGTGAGGATCTACCATCTAAGTGATGTTAAGTTAAGGTGGAGTTTGGTATAGGCATAGCACACTGGGAAGCTCAGTCCAGCAACCCTGTACAGAACAAAAGACTATAAGGTTTGGCGAGCATTATGCTTTCACGCCGCCAAAATGGATGAACAAAATAAATTATTGACTTTTATGCACTTGCCAAAAACATTTAAAAAATATATATATATTTGCTTTTCGTCCTTTCGTATAGCTACAATGCATTAATTTTAAAACCATGCTTCAACATTTCAAAACTTCCAGCATATTTCATCCAGCATCCGGCGAGATTGGCCAATAACGGTATGCAACTGACGATTTACAAAGTTCCACATCGGCATTAGTTAATGTTAGCCGTCATTGGTCAAAGTTGTTGTGCTGCTGAGGTATTATTGAAATGAAATAAACAGAATATCGCTAAGTTTTTCCCAATACATTCAATTTTTAAAATTGTTTTGCATTTTAATTACCTTTTAATCAATTGCTAAATATTTGTGTCTGAAAACCAAAACAATTGGGGCTTAACAGCGGATTTGTAAAGCCATTTTGAGCTTTATTTTTGTGTTTTGAAGGGTTATTTTTATGTTCCTTAGAGAGTTTCCAAAATATTATGAAATAATTGTTTATAATTTTACTATTCGGGTCAAAAATTTAAATATATTCAACTAGATTTATAGACTGAAATACTAAAAAATATTGACTATTTATCAACGGATTTTCTGCGTTCTCTTGACGGTAATGGAGTGATAAAACACTAAACTAGCTGGAATCGGTCATTGACTGATACTTTCTTACCTACAAGAAGGAATTTCAGAAGAATCATTGCATTTTCCGTGACGGATTTTATTTTTGTAAGAATTATAATCAAAGTTTATAAATTTACATGAAAAAAAATTTAAAGCTAACAATCATTGAGGAAGTTGTCTAAAGTTCAACAACAATAATATATCCAAGGAATTTCCATAAAATCGTTAAAAAATTCATATTCTAAGGTATTTTTAATGTTTACACAAAAACCTGTTTCAAGAAAATTAAACTTAACTCGGTTTTATTGCAAATTTGCCATCCAAAACTGTTTAGAGAATCTTTGGATTTATTTACGACTTTTTATTTTAGTCCATCTACAGGGAGTCCCACAAATGATCAATGATTTGAAAAATCAATTTAAAAAAATAACGGAAGTCGATAGAAATATGCGGTTTGTGGAAATATACTCAAATTACCCGGGAATTTATTCTCACCAATTTTCAAAATTAGTTACAAAAGTTGCCAACAGATGGCGTTGATGACTATGAAAAACCACAAAACAATGTTTTCAAAATAACCACCGTTTGCAACAGCAACGTGGCGCTGTCTGAGGACAGGTGATGGAACTTCAAAACAATTAAAATACGCTGTTCCAGCGAATAAACCATTTTCGAAGCATACACTAGGATGTAAAAATAATAACAATATGAAAGGTCGGAATGCTTAGAGAATAGCAGCGCCATCTGTTGGCAACTTTTGTAACAAATTTTGAAAATTGGTGAGAATAAATTAACTGGTAATTTAAGCTTAATGCAGCAAACCACATATTTCTATCGCCTTCCGTTTTTTTTTTTTTTTTTTTTAAACTGATTTTTCAAATCGTTGGTCATTTGTGTGACACCCTGTAAGTAACATCAAGTCTGTTGTGTAGTATAGTATAGAAGCTTCTTATTTTTCACCAACAGATGAAGGCCTCAAACGTAATATACTTCTTCACACTGATATGCCTCCTGGCATTTGCCATCTCTACAGTGGAATCTAGGAGCAGTCCACTCGTGAAGAGAGCCGAAAGCGGAGGCTTCGCTTCCTTCATCCCGGATCTAATCAGCCAAGTCATGGAAGCAATTAGACGAGGATTCAGAGGTGCACTGGGACCTAGGCCAGTATAAAAAATACACGCATGACTAACTACAGAAAATAGGGATGTCAAAGCAATGCTATGAGGATGGTGCAATTGTTTGAAGTCTTCACTGATATTATGTAAAAGTGAAATAATATGGTAAAATAAAAAGCACTTAAAATTTTTATATCCTCTTGTTTCGCTGATGATAGTCAGTTGCGTACTCTGTTCTTAAATCGCACTGGCAACAAAAAAAATTTTACAAACTATTTATTTGGGTAATTTTAAACACATATAAAAAGCAAATTTTATGTTTTGAAGTGATTCCAAAATTGTTTCAGATCCTGAAGACTATCTCGTGTTTTTACAGGAGGTAGCGTTCGACCCCGATAAGTTTGAAGTGATCAGTGCATATTTTGGAGACGCAAACCTATTTTGGGCAAATAAGTTTGAATACAAATCAGAACGTAATACTGAAGACGTTTAGTCTTTTTAAAAACAAACAGCGCACATTTCTTTTTGTTATCTTACTCTCTACTTAACAAGGACAACAGGACAATAATGTAAGCCTTTTACTAGTCTCGAAATGTTAGATACACAACAACAACAAAATTGTGAAAGATTGATAGAAATTTGATTGTCTGGACCATCGATATAAATAAACAACTGGATAGACTGCTTAACACTGGGAAAATGAAGCCGTTACCAGATGCCGTTGGTGGGATAAAAAATACGGATTGCCGAGGATTGAAAATAAAATTTTGGGTTGTACACAGCAGAAATATCAATAGTAGACCTTAATTAGTAATAATGTGCAAAAAAATATATACTCTAGCATTTTACAAGGTTTTTCGCATTTCCATCCAACTCTAAAAGTGAACTGTGATTGGTTAATCTTCCCACCAGCTTCGCAATCCCCGGCGCGATTTTCTCTTTGCATTGACAATGGAGCAGTCTATCCAGTTGTTTATTTATATCGATGGTCTGGACTAGAGATAGACTATTATAGACAAAATAGAAAATCCAAAATAGAGTGAAGAAAGCTTCAATAAGATCCTCTTTAAAACACCTTTACATTAATTGGAAACTGTCCATCATTCGAAAATAGCTTAAAAAGAGAGACAAGCAATTTAAAATATACGTCATAAAAAACCAAATCTTAAATATGTGTGCAGTATTAAACCTAGACAGTTTTATATATCTAAATACCCAAACCATTACCGTCACTTTGAAACTACTAGGCTTCAGCCCCACCCCAAGCACAACAACAAAATTGGACATTGCAGGAAACAGGACATTTGAAAGATTGGCTAATCCATGCCGAAACTCGAGGATCGTTCCATAACACATCATTTATTTTAATTATAAACAAGCCAGAAACATCTCAAAACATATTTTTTAACCTTCCGTGCTATCTTATAACAGTATATTGCAATTCTAAAACTCTGTATCAACAATTCAAAACTTCCAGTAAAATATACCCACCACTTTTCAAGATTGGCCAGGATCCATAACAACGGCAAATTAAAACAATCCATATCAAGATTGGCCAAAGTCGAGTGAGCTACAGTATTTGAGGGGAAGTTGCATAAAAACTAAAGAGTGTAACTTTTCGAATATTAACGACGATCTTTAATTAAAGACGGACACATTTTTCAATTAACATTGATCCCTTATCTCTAACGGATAAAGTATTAAAGCGCTTTTTATTGTTCGGGACACACTGAATACAAAAGCTTCAATGAAACAGCAATGTTTAAACTACTCTGAGAAAATATTATGAGAGGATCCCCTTTTGAGAAGTTTTTTAAAGAAGAATTAGCCCAAATTTGAGTCACGAATTGTAGACGGAAAAAGTACCTCCAGAATGACCGAAAACATGTGTTAAAACTTTTTATTAAAATCATTATTTGCATATTTTTTCAAGCTGAGTTTGCAGAACGATAACTCCCAGCCAATAAAACCCGATTCATTTAACCCTTTGCACTCCAGCGGCGCCTCTCAGGCGCCACACGATTGGATGCCGAAACACGAGAGGACCTCTAGGTTCAATGCGGAAATTTGATGCTGACTGTGTTTAGTTTCCATGAAGAAAATCCGTAAAAGCCAACCAAACCTAAAATGATTCGAGTTGCTGGTCCCTCCGCGCGAAAAAGGCTTGCAGTGCAAAGGGTTAATATACTAAGCGATTTTTTTTGCCTCTTAGCCATCCGTTCGGCCCTGTATAAAGACAACGCAAGGATTATACTAATTATCCCTGCTATCAAATAAATTTCATAAAATGTAACTTTTTAAAAAATTGCTTCACTATTTGCAATATTCTACAGGAATTTTGGTAAAGACTAAGTTTAACTGATGGTCAGAGCCTTTTATTCTTACTTTACGAGTCATTAGACAATCAATATGTAGCATCTAATTCTTAACTTGAATTAAAGTTGCAAGTTCTCATTCGTATATTTCCTGTGTTATTAAGTAGGTTGCATATAGCCCCACCATTTGCATAGCTTTTTATGCCTGAAGAAATTTAATTAAATCAACCTAGAAAAGTTTCTGAGTCATATAGTTTAATATTTTTTCAAGTACTTCATTCAGTTACTCCCCCTCTCCGTTCCTTAAAAAAGTAATTTAATTAAATTTACCGACCTTTTCTGTTTCTAAATAAATTAATGAAGCATTGATGAATCAAAAGCATTTTAGGGAAGTTTTGAAGATCTATGTATTAGAACCTGGTGGAAGAAAACGAGGCTCAGAAAGTAAAAGAAATATTGAAGTAGATGTAAAGGAGTCAGCAAGATAACGTGCTGCTGGGTGTATATTGAATACCTGCAGGAACAGGGCAAATTCAAATTTTCTTGAAACTTCAATTTTCCAAAAATGATATTTGAATTTCGAACTAAAATATCTATTTTGTATGAATATTCAATTAAACTAAATAGTTTTTAATCTAAATTGGTTTTCTTTTTCATGCGAAAATCACCACTTTTCTTCAATCTATTTTCTTTATTAACATAGCCAAAAAATATTAATTGTAATGAAGCATTAGCCATTATCTTTAGGTCGAGAATAGATGGAAACATCATCTGGCTAAATTAAGATAAATCAAGTCAAATTCCATTCTTCATGACATAAGATGGTACTTACGTATTACCGCAACCAGGAAAAAAATCGCATTAATCGCCAAATTTGGCGACCCTACTTACGGCAACCAAAATTCGCAAAAATCGCCAAATTTGGCAACACTACTTACGGCAACCCTACGTGTTATACGTGGTTTTCGTAAATAAATTATTTTGCTTACTGGTTAAATTGAATGCCGTCAAATCGCTCCAACCTGGTTGCGATAATACGTAAGTACCCATAAGATATTTTACTTTGGTCACGAATTTTTTGTATATATGTAAATATTTCGTAGTGTTAATTTTGAAAATAGGAAAATTTATGTACATCTCGCCTAAGGCAGTGCAATAGATCGTCTTAGCTTGGCTTCCCTGTAATATGGGTCTTAATGCTTGATAACGAGTTTTGCATAGATAACGCTGGGAAGCGAGTTTTACAAGGAGCAGGGCATTTAACAATATGGTAGGCCATCTCTCCAAGTTGGCGACGGTTTTAGCGACTAATTTTTGTCGCCAAGCCTCCCCTATATAAGCCCGAGTGAGTTGAGTCGACTGAGTTAGTTGACTGGAATTACTGAGTTGAGATACTGAGTCTCAGTGAGCATTCAGAATAGTTCTAAAGCGAACTGTATTCCATTGTCTTTTGAAGAGGAGATTTTAGCAGTCGTGTTATCAAGTTTTTAACTGCTGTTTTGTGCTCTACTGTTGTGAAAAGAGCTGTATAAAGTCTACTAGAATAAGAAGTTCTGGAGTTGTAAGAGAATCTGCGAAGAGTTATATAGGAATAAATTTCAGCAAGTTTTGATCTGCTTTGGCTTCAAATCTTTCGAACCCATCCACGCAACACTTTTATTCTTACTTTACCAGTCATTAGATAATCAATATGTAGCAACTAATTCTTAACTTGAATTAAAATGGCGAGTTTTCATTTGTACATCTCCTGTATTATTAGGTAGGTTACAAATAGCCCCACCATTTGAAGAGCTTTTTATGCCCGAAGAAATTTAATTAAATCTACCTAGAAAAGTTTCTGAGTCATATAGTTTAATATTTTTTTTCAAGCACTTCATTCAGTTACTCCCCCTCTCCTTTACCTAAAAAAGTAATTTAATCAGTTTGTTGGTTGTATTCAGATTATCTGGCGCCGTCAGCAACACGAGGGCTATAATGCGCCGAAACATTCGTCATTAGACAAGCCAACATACATTTACAAACACCCATGACTAATACGGGACTCGAACACGCAACCTCGCGGTCTAGAAGCTAGCATGCTAACCACTATACCGTTTGGTCGGCGTAATTTAATTTAATTAAATTTACCTACCTTTTCTGTTTCTTAATAAATAAATGCGTTATTTATGTTGTTTTGAAAGTAACTGGGATAGAAAAAAGTCCAGCTTATTGTATTTTAATTTTTAGTAGTGTGATTCTTGACCAATTGATTTCAAATCACTAAACTAAATTTTAAAAAATTTCAATTGAAACAAAAGTCTTCATTAGAGTGCTTTCCGCAAAAGTGAAATTGTTACGTTACGCGAGTGCATGAGAGCTGCTAAGGAGGAGAAAGGGGTGCATTTATTATCCCACTTCCCACCTTTAGAATATGAAAATTAATTGGGAAGTAATAAAAAGTGGTATGAATGAGTGATCTGAAAGTATTCAAAGGAATACTAATTTGTTATAAAAATTCATTTAAAAAAATTCAAGATTTCAGCAAAATTTAACCATTTTACTCCCTCTAAACTTGCGATCTACACAATCCTGAAAATAATCTTGCCCAAGTGCATTCAATCCCTATCTTCATGTCCCGCTCCATCACTTTGGACAAATCCCCTCCCTTTCCTCCTTTGCGCGTGACGTAATTTGTGTACATCCCGTATGATATAACGTTCAAACGTAAATAAATTAAAACAAAATGCATTAGTGAGTTGTTGACACTGTATCGTTGAAGAATTGTGTGGTGCAGTGATTTTTGTCTTTCTTAACAGTATACGTTGTTCCTCTCATTATTATTTATCATGAAGGAATAAATTATTCTATAATTAAAAAAATTTATTTTGTGTGCTTCACACTAATTTTGAAGCTGAAATAGTGATTAAACTGTATGGCACCATCCAAATTATTGAAAGACAAAATTTTGTTATGACAGACATCTGTTAAGCTCTTTCAGTTCTTTGAAAGGGCAAAACCCAAACAAACGCCGAAATCCAAATGAGCTATTTCGGTGAGATATTTAAAGTTCTAATAAGTGATTTTATCCAATAATGGTAACAAAACTGTATCGCCATATGAAGACAAACCATTCATCTGTAAATGGTTTGGCTATAACGGAAAAGTACTGTGATTTTTTATTTATAAATTTACGTGTGTATTTTTTGTTGCATGCACATATTTATACTCTACAATACCTGATACACATGTACACTGTGTGCAATACATAACCCATCCATTTTGAGCATGAATAATTAAAATAAATTTGAAGATAATAATGTACCGTTTGCTGAATTGGTGTAAGAAAAATAGTAAGTTTTGTAATACACAAAGGTTAAAATTGATTAAAAATTTCTCCAGGAAAGGGCGCTTGCTGGCAATCTGCCGTAGTAATTACTAAAGTAGATTTTCAGCAGCGCTTCCTCCCGGTGAAATGTGTAACTAATTTTAATCTTTGTATTTTTGCAATACTTTCGTTTTCCTAGTGCCAATGCATCAAATGGTACATTCTTATCTCCAATTGTATTGTGGAAAATATGATAAAGCTGGGAAATGATTTTAAAGATGATACTGAAGACGATATCTAAACAAAAAAATTTGAAGTGCCATCACAACCTGAATCCAGCATTGATTAATCAAACACATTTTAGTGAAGTTTTGAAGTTCTATGTTAGAAACGGAGGCTCAGAAAGTAAAAGAAATATTGAAGTAGATATAAAGGAGCCAGGCAAGATAACGTGCAGCAAGGTGTATATTGAATACATGTAGGAAAAGGTCAAGTACAAAATTTCTTGAAACTTTAATTTTCCAAAAATGATATTTGAATTTCTTACTGAAATATCTATTTTGTATGAATATTCTATTAAAATAAATAATTTAAAATCTCTACTGAATTTCTTTTTTATGCGAAAATCACCACTTTTCTTCACTCGTTTTTCTTTTTAATACAATCCAGAAATTACATTTCATGCGCTAAGATACCCATTATCTTTAAGTCGAGAGTAGATGGAAACATCATCTGGATACATCCTGATAATTCAAGTCAAATTCCATTCTTCATAATATGAGATATATGACGTTAAGTTAATCCTGATTAAGTAATTGATTTAGTTGAATTTCACATTTATACATCGGGTAAGAAGCAAGACATACCCGCTAACCGATGAAAAAGATGTCCAAATCGACGTTTCTCACACTAAAGTGAAAAAGAAATATTTCTTCTAACTTCAAATATATTTTTTAAAAATTACTAATCATAACAGCCTTCAGATATCAAGATGATTTAATTCTTTTACGAAAACAAATTCACAAATTCTCTTATCAAAATTCAGAAAATTTACTTTGTTAAAGGGGAAAAGTAGTATAACTGACTATTGCGAATAGGACTCAAATGGAAAATCTCCATGCTTATGGCGTCCAGCGCACATGCACATTTGTACTTTGCTGATGTTTCAAAGCCTATATTGGGAGTAGTTTTCCTTCAACGGTTTGACATATTGGTAAATGCAATGAATTAGAAATTACTGAGCCCATTAACTTCATCTTCAGCTATGGGTAAGGTGTTACCAACCTTTGTACCAGGTATTAAAACAGGCCTTGGGGATTCAAAACATAACCTGTTAATACAGGAGTTAAGAGAAATTACAAAGATCAAATATGAACTAATGTCAGTTAAACACGATACAGTGCATTACATTAAACACTATTGGCCCACCTGTGAGTGGTAAAGTTCATCGGCTTAAGCCAGCACAACTGAAAATAGAGTTTTCATACATGCTCATGCATGGAATTTGTTGGCCTTCTAGAAGCCTTTCGTCAAGTACTTTGCACCTAGTGCCTAAAAAGGTTGGCATAGTTTAGCTACCCACGGGTGACTACATTTCGTTGAACACATTCACTCGGTCAGATAAATATCCTCTTCTAAATTTACAAGACTTTACCCTAAATCTGGCTGGAAAATAATTTTTTAGTAAAATTGATTTAGTAAGGGATTTTAATAAGATCCTTGCTCATTAGCCAGATTATGGGAAAAACGAGTGTGATAACTCCGTTCGACTTATTTGAATTCATGTTCATGCCCTATGGGTTGGGGGGTGCACCTTAGACTTCTCAGAGGATCATGAATGAAGTTTTATGAGAGAAAAAAAACGAGTGTCAAAACTCCGTTCGACTTGTTTGAGCTCATATTCATGCTCTATGGGTTGTGTGGTGCAACTTTGACCTCTCAGAAGTTCATGAATAAAGTTTTATTTAACTTTTGATTTCGTTTTCGTTCGTACATATGATATTCTAATTGCTAGTACTAATCAAAGTGAACATCTCCAACATTATTGAAATTTGACGTGGAAAACATTGGTGAAACAATTGCATTGACTAATACGAAACAAGCTCAGCTCGAAATATTTCAAGACCAAAATTGTACTTCAAAACCATTTTTAATTGTCTTAGTAATCAACAAACTGAAGGATTTTTTTTTCCATAACGATCTAAAAAATTTCCAGTGTTGAAGTGAAAAGCAATTAAAAACGAATTTCACCCCACCACCCCTTCTCCACCCATAAAAAAAACTAATTATAACTACGAATGTTTGTTTCTTAAAGAGAGACACTCGCCGTTATCAACAAACGTATATATATAATTCAAATTATTAATCCTGCGGGATAGTCATCATTACATCGACAAGACAAAAGGGGGCAAAAGTAGAGAAAAATCTCTCAAATAAGCCACTCAGTAGAATCTCTTTGAGACGCAGAAATGTATAGAATATAAAAATACAATTTACAAAGAAATGTTTTCAATTAAAAACTAAAAGGGCAATAATTTCTCATAAAACAACTTTTTCTACAATCTTCTTTTTCTACAAAATTACAACTAATTTGAGCGATTTTTGAACTTAGATCGAGTTTTCATAGTGTTTGATCATTATGAAGAAAGTCATTAATTCCGTGGTTTTAACTGCCACCCCCCCCCCCCATCTCCAAACCCTCCAAACTTAATAGAATGCATTGTTTTTGATAACTAGTCATAGATTAAACCAAAAGAATACTTTTGCTCTCCTTCCATTTTAATAAGTACAATAGTTAAATTTTAAAACTCTGCATCAATATTTTAAAACTTCCAGTATAATCGGGGAAGTATAGACCCTCCTACACATCAAATCATACAAAAGGCACTTCCTCTAATCAAGCTGAGAAGAATAAAAAGATAAAAAAATAAAAAAAAGAACAGTGTAAATTCATCAAATAGTTTTAGTTGCAGCCCAGGCTAAAGTTTTGGTCAGAACCAGAAGAAACAAAATTCCGGTAACTTCAGTGATTTTCAAATTATTTTTTTACCATGTTGTCTTGTTCAATGTTAACAATTATGTTGTATTTTTTATCAACCAATTCGGGGCAACACGATGGGAGGGGGGGGGGAGGAATCAGGGTTCTAGCTATAATAGAAGTTGAGCTGTGAGAGGTCGAAGACGGCCTAAGCTCTTGTCATTATAATATTCCCTTGCGTGTCTGCGACTTTGACAACGGCCTTGGCTCCGGAACACTGGCGCGTTCCTAGATTTGAGGGCTTGGACCAGAGGTAAACTATTATAGACATAATAGAAAATCCAAAATAGAGGGAAAAAATCTTCTATAAAATTCTATTTAAAACACAATAGCATAAAAAGGAAAATGCCCATCATTCGAAAATAGCTTAAAAAGAGGGACAAGCAATTTAAAGTATAGGTCATAAAGAACCTAATTTAAGGTATGTGTGCAGTGTTAAACCTAGACAGCTTTGTATTTCTAAATGACCAAACTATTACCATCCCTTTTAAACTACTATGCTTCTGCGTCACCCCAAGTACAACAGCAGTATCGAACATTGCAGAAAACAGGGGAATTGGAATATTGGCCAATCCATGCCGAAACTCGAGGATCGTTCCATAACACATCATTTATTTTAATTAAAAATATGCCAGAAACATCTCAAAACATATTTTTTAACCTTCCGTGCTATCTTATAACAGTATATTGCAATTCTAAAACTTCTAGTAAAATATACCCACCATTTTTCTAGATTGGCCAGGATCCATAACAACGGCAAATCAAAACAGTCCATATCAAGATTGGCCAAAGTCGAGTGAGCTACAGTATTTGAGGGGAAGTTGCATAAAAACTAAAGAGTGTAACTTTTCGAATAATAAAGGCCTAAATCTGGCTGGAAAATAAATTTTTAGTAAAATTGATTTAGTAAGGGACTTTAATAAGATCCTTGCTCATTAGCCAGATCATGGGAAAAACGAGTGTGATAAATAGTTCATTAAAGACGGACAAATTTTTCAATTAACATATATATATATAAATAATATTTGCCTCTTACAAGGAGACTTTACGGTCTCGGAAATTCAGATCGGGGTGAAATTTGGCAGATTGATAGTATACCTTAAGGGTATCCACACTGTAAAGTAATAAAGCGCACTAGCCAGAAGATTCCGAGAAAATAGGCTTTAAAGTGTTACGCATAGCTTAGATACTAGTAGAGATTTTTGATTTGCAACTCCCCTGTGGCTAAGTGGTTGGCGTGATGGGTTCCCGTACGGGAGATCCGGGTTCAATACCTCGTGAGGTAGGTTTTTTTTTTTTTTTTTTTTTTTTTTTTTTTTTTTTTTTTTTTCTTCAATTTATAAAGTGACTGTTATAGCTAATTGAAATTTGAATTAAAGATAATATTTTATTTTTAAATACGTAATGTATTTTTTAATGAAGGTACATTAAAACTCTATTTACTATTTTCACAAACAAGTGATTAGAAATTTTGAGATATTATAAGATCTAGAGAAGTAAATGATTTTCCCAAAAAACATGAAGAACCAGTTTCTATATGGAAGAGTAAGAATGTTGTCCTATTGTACTCAAGCAAGTTGTCAGAAATTTTCAAAAACCTTACGGCACTTTGCGACGTCTATTTTTATAGACAGGTAAAGAATCTACTAAAGCGTATGCAAAATTGCGCGTATCTGGTTGAAAATAATAGAGAAATAAATACCCGTGAAGACTGCATAAAAATACAATCAATAGCCCATCATCAATTTTTAATAAAATGATCCGGTATGCCTGGTATGCTTCCAAGTTTTCTGACGAAAGATGTATTATGTTTTCCAACGAATCTTTTACAAAAAGGTTGTTCCTGTAAACAATCTTCCTTTATAAATTGCGCAAGATGTCAAAACAGATATTTTGTTTTCCATGTTTTTATGATAAGTGTCATTCTGGTGTATGTATATAAATAAATAATTGACAAATAAAAACTATATGTCAAAATCCATAGATAAATTAAGTCCTACCCTAATTTTGTTGCCGTGGTAATTAGAATTTTAATTTATATCTATTTAATTTATCTCTATTTTCTCTATTAAAAATACAATACGTATTTAAAAATAAAGTATTATCTTTAATTCAAATTTCAATTAGCTGTAACAGTCACTTTATAAATTGAAAAAAAAAAAAAAAAAAAACTACCTCACGAGGTATCGAACCCGGATCGCCCGTACGGTAACCCATCACGCCAACCACTTAGCCACCGGGGAGTTGCAAATCAAAAATCTCTACTAGTATGTAAGCTATGCGTAACACTTTAAAGCCTATTTTCTCGGAATCTTCTGGCTAGTGCGCTTTATTACTTTACAGTGTGGATACCCTTAAGGTATACTATCAATCTGCCAAATTTCATCCCGATCTGAATTTCCGAGACCGTAAGGTTTCCTTGTTAGTCATCTGTTCGGCCCTGTATGAAGACAACGCAAGGATTATACTAATTATCCCTGGTATCAAATAAATTTCATAAAATGTAACTTTTTAAAAAATTGCTTCACTATTTGCAATATTCTAAAGGAATTTTGGTAAAGACTAAGTTTAACTGATGGTCAGAGCCTTTTATTCTTACTTTACGAGTCATTAGACAATCAAAATGTAGCATCTAATTCTTAACTTGAATTAAAGTTGCAAGTTCTCATTCGTATATTTCCTGTGTTATTAAGTAGGTTACATATAGCCCCACCATTTGCATAGCTTTTTATGCCTGAAGAAATTTATTTAAATCAACCTAGAAAAGTTTCTGAGTCATATAGTTTAATATTTTTTCAAGTACTTCATTCAGTTACTCCCCTCTCCTTTCTTTAAAAAAGTAATTTAATTAAATTTACCTACCTTTTCTGTTTCTAAATAACTTAATTAAGCATTGATGAATCAAAAGCATTTTAGGGAAGTTTTGAAGATCTATGTATTAGAACCTGGTGGAAAAAAACAAGGCTCAGAAAGTAAAAGAAATATTGAAGTAGATGTAAAGGAGTCAGCAAGATAACGTGCTGCAGGGTGTATATTGAATACCTGCAGGAACAGGGCAAATTCAAATTTTCTTGAAACTTGGATTTTCCAAAAATGATATTTGAATTTCGAACTAAAATATCTATTTTGTATGAATATTCAATTAAACTAAATAATTTTTAATCTAAATTCGTTTTCTTTTTCATGCAAAAATCACCACTTTTCTTTAGTCTATTTTCTTTATTAAGACAGCCAAAAATATTAATGGTAATGAAGCATTAGCCATTATCTTTAAGTCGAGGATAGATGGGAAAATCATCTGGCTAAATTAAGATAAATCAAGTCAAATTCCATTCTTCATGACATAAGATGGTACTTACGTATTACCGCAACCAGGAAAAAAATCGCATTAATCGCCAAATTTGGCGACCCTACTTACGGCAACCCTACGTGTTATACGTGGTTTTCGTAAAGAAATTATTTTGCTTACTGGTTAAATTGAATGCCGTCAAATCGCTCCAACCTGGTTGCGATAATACGTAAGTACCCATAAGATATTTTACTTTGGTCACGAGTTTTTTGTATATATGTAAATATTTCGTAGTGTTAATTTTGAAAATAGGAAAATTTATGTACATCTCGCCTAAGGCAGTGCAATAGATCGTCTTAGCTTGGCTTCCCTGTAATATGGGTCTTAATGCTTGATAACGAGTTTTGCATAGATAACGCTGGGAAGCGAGTTTTACAAGGAGCAGGGCATTTAACAATATGGTAGGCCATCTCTCCAAGTTGGCGACGGTTTTAGTGACTAATTTTTGTCGCCAAGCCTCCCCTATATAAGCCCGAGTGAATTGAGTCGACTGAGTTAGTTGAGTCAGTTAGTTGACAGGAATTACTGAGTTGAGATATTGAGTCTCAGTGAGCATTCAGAATAGTTCTAAAGCGAACTGTATTCCATTGTCTTTTACAGAGGAGATTTTAGCAGTCGTGTTATCAAGCTTTTAACTGTTGTTTTGTGCTCTACTGTTGTGAAAAGAGCTGTATTAAGTCTACTAGAATGAGAAGTTCTGGAGTTGTAAGAGAATCTGCGAAGAGTTATATAGGAATAAATTTCTGCAAGTTTTGATCTGCTTTGGCTTCAAATCTTTCGAACCCATCCACTTTTATTCTTACTTTACGAGTCATTAGATAATCAATATGTAGCAACTAATTCTTAACTTGAATTAAAATGGCGAGTTTGCATTTGTACATCTCCTGTATTATTAGGTAGGTTACAAATAGCCCCACCATTTGAATAGCTTTTTATGCCCGAAGAAATTTAATTAAATCTACCTAGAAAAGTTTCTGAGTAATATAGTTTAATATTTTTTTCAAGTACTTCATTCAGTTACTCCCCCTCTCCTTTACCTAAAAAAGTAATTTAATCAGTTGGTTGGTTGTATTCAGATTATCTGGCGCCGTCAGCAACACGAGGGCTGTAATGCGCCGAAACATTCGTCATTAGACAAGCCAACATACATTTACAAACACCCATGCCTAATACGCGACTCGAACCCGCAACCTCGCGGTCTAGAAGCTAGCATGCTAACCACTATACCGTTTGGTCGGCGTAATTTAATTTAATTAAATTTACCGACCTTTTCTGTTTCTTAATAAATAAATGCGTTATTTATGTTGTTTTGAAAGTAACTGAGATAGAATAAAGTCCAGCTTATTGTATTTTAATTTTTAGTAGCGTGATTCTTGGCCAATTGATTTCAAATGACTAAACTAAATTTTAAAAAAATTTAAATTGAAACAAAAAATTTCATTAGATTGCTTTCCGCAAAAGAGAAATTGTTACGTTACGCGAGTGCATGAGAGCTGTTAAGGAGGAGCAAGGGGTGCATTTATTATCCCACTTCCCACCTTTGGATTAAGAAAATTAATTGGGAAGTAATAAAAAGTGGTATGAATCAGTGATCTGAATGTATTCAAATGCATACTAATTTATTATTAAACAATTTCATTAGGAATTCAAATTAAAAAATTTAAGATTTCAACCAAATTGACCGTCTTACTCCCTCTAAAGTTGCGAACTACACAATCCAGAAAATTATCTTTCCCAAGTGCATTCAATCCCTATCTTCATGTCCCGCTCCATCACTTTGGACAAATCCCCTCCCTTTCCTCCTTTGAGCGTGACGTAATTTGTGTACATCCCGTATGATATAACGTTCAAGCGTAAATAAATTAAAACAAATTGCATTAGTGAGTTGTTGACACTGTATCGTTGAAGAATTGTGTGGTGCAGTGATTTCTGTCTTTCTTAACAGTATACGTTGCTCCTCTCTTTATTATTTATTATGAAGGAATAAATTATTCTATAATTAAAAAAATGAATTTTTTGTGCTTTACACTAATTTCGAAGCTGAAATAGTGATTGAACTGTATGGCACCATCCAAATTATTGAAAGACAAAACTTTGTTATCACAGACATTTGTTAAGCTCTTTTAGTACTTCAGAAGGGCAAAACCCAAACAAACACCGAAATCCGAATAAGCTATTTCGGTGAGAGATTTAAAGTCCTAATAAGTGATTTTATCCAATAATTGTAATAAACCTGTATCACCATATGAAGACAAACCATTCATCTGTAAATGGTTTGGCTATGACGGAAAAGTAACGTGATTTTTTATTTATAAATTTACGTTTGTATTTTTTGCTGCATGTACATATTTATACTCTACAATACCTGATACATGTACACTCTGTGCAACAAATAACCCACCCATTTTGAGCGTCAATAATTAAAATATATTTGAAGATAGGAATGTACCGTTTGCTGAATTGGTATAAGAAAAATAGTAGGTTTTGTACTATACAAAGGTTAAAATTGGTCACAAGTTTCTCCAGGAAAGGGCGATTGTTGGCAATCTGCCTTAGTAATTACTAAAGTAGATAATCAGCAGCGCTACCTCCCGGTGAAATGTGTAACTAATTTTAATCTTTATATTTTTGCAATACTTTCGTTTTCCTGGCTTATGCAGCAAATGGTACATTCTTATCTCTAATTGTATTGTAATTTTCACGTTTAAATTGTATCAGTCATTTATTAAACACCCTATTGCATATGGAAAATATGAAATGATAAAATAGGGAAATGATTATGAAAGATGATACTGAAGACGTTATCGAAACAACATTTTTTGAAGAAGTACCAATACAACCTGAATCCAGCATTGGTGAATCAAATTCATTTTAGTGAAGTTTTGAAGATCTGTGTATTAGAACCTGGTGGAAGAAAACGAGGCTCAGAAAGTAAAAGAAATATTGAAGTAGATTTAAATTAGCAAGCAAGATAACGTGCAGCAGAGTGTATATTTAATATATGTAGGAACAGGGCAAGTAAAAAATTTCTTAAAACCTTAATTTTCCAAAAATGATGTTTGAATTTCTAACTGAAATATCTATTTTGTATGAATATTCTATTAAAATAAATAATTTAAAATTTGTCCTAGGTTTCTTTTCAATGCAAAAATCACCACTTTTCTTCACTCTTTTCTTTTTAAAATAGCCAGAAAATGTTCAGCAATTGAGTTGCCGGTCATTATTTGTAAGTCAAGAATAGATGGAAACATCAGTTGGATACATTCTGACAAATCAAGTAAAATTTCATTCACTATGGTGTAAGATATTTTACTTTACTTTACGAGTCATTAGATAATTAATATGTAACATATATTTCTTAAACTTGAATTAAAATAGCAAGTTCTCATTTGTATATCTCCTGTATTATTAAGTAGGTTACAAATAGCCCCACATTTGCGTAGCTTTTTATGCTTGAAGAAAAAAAAAAAATTCTAGCTAGAAAAGTTTCTGTGTCATATAGTTTAATATTTTTTCAAGTACTTCATTCAGTAACTCTCCCTCTCCTTTACCTAAAAAAGTAATTTAATTAATTTTACCGACCTTTTCTGTTTTTAAATAAATATAAGCGTATTTATATCGTTTTGAAAGTAACTGAAATAAAATAAAGTCCAGCTTATTGCATTTTAATTTTTAATACTGCGATTCTTGGCCATTAGATTTTATTCGACTAAACTAAATTTTTAAAAAATTTAAATTAAAACAAAGGTTTTCATTAGATTGTTTTGAGCAAAAGTGAAATTGTTACGTTACGCGAGTGCATGAGAGCTGCTAAGGAGGATAAAGGGGGGGGGGGTTATTCTCTCCCCATCCCCTCCCGCCCATGGAATTTGAAAATTAATTGTGAAGTAAAAAAAAGTTTTATGAATCAGTGATCTGGTGGTATTCAAAGGAACACTAATTTATTCAATTTCATTAGAAATTCAATTTTAAAAAAATCAAGATTTCAACTAAATCTAACCATCTTACTCCCTCTAAACTTGAGATCTACACAATCCTGAAAGTAATCTTGCCCTAGTGAATCCCTCCCCCTCTTCATGTCCCTTATCATCATGTTGGACAAACTCCCTCCCTTTCCCCCGTTACACGTGACGTAATTTGTGTGTCCCGTGTGATCTAACTTTCAAGGGTAAATAAATGAAAACAAAATGCACGTGTCAAAATGCTTTAGTAAGTTGTTAACCATGTATCGTTTAAGAATTGTGTGGTGCAGTGAATTTTGTCCTTCGCAACCACATACGGTGTCCATTTCCTTATTATTTATTATGAAGAATAAATTATTCTACAATTTAAAATTATAAATTTTTATGCATTACACTAATTTGGAAGTTAAAATAGTGATTGAATTGCATTGCACCATGCAAGTTATTGAAAGACAAAGCTTAGTTACTTCAGATATCTGTTCAACTCTTTGGGTTCTTGAAAGAGCAAAACCCAAACAAACGCCAAAACCCGAAACAGCTATTTCGGTGAAGGACTTAAAGTTGTAATAAATGATTTTATCCAATAATGGCAATAAAAGGGTAGCGCCATTTATCTCTAAGCCAACCATATATCTCTAAATGGCTTGGCTATAACGGAAAAGCACCACGATTTCTTGTTTATAAATTTAAATATGAATTTTTCTGAAAGCAAAAATTCATATTCCACAATACCTGTACCATGATACTGTATGCATTGTGTACAATAAATAACGGACCCATTTTAAACGTGAATAATTAAACTATATTTGGAGATAGGAATGTACCATTTGCTGAATTGATGTAAGAAAAATAGTAAGTTTTTGTAATATACAAAGTTTAAAACTGCTTACAAATTTCTCCAGGAAAGGGTGCTTGCTGGCAATCTGCCGTGGTAATTAATAAAGTAGATTTTCAGCAGCGCTTCCTCCCGGTGAATTGTGTAACTATTTTAATCTTTGTATTTTTCAATACTGTTTTCCCAGTGCCAATGCAGCAAACAGAACATTCCTATCTCCAATTGTATTGTAATTATTCATGTTTAAAATATTTCAGTCATTTATTGGACACCCTTTCTGTACATGGAATATATTATAAAACGATACTGCAGACGATATCAACGCACAGTTTTTGAAGAAAAATACCATCACAACCAGAACTTCGCCCCCCCCCCCCCCCCCGCGAGGTTTTTGAATCATGATGATTGAATCTTCTCTCCATAGCTGTGGAGAGTAAGCTTGTTTCAGACAAGCATTTATGATATTTTCCAATATAGAGATTGAGGTGTCTGGGAAGTGTTTAACTACAGTGTTGTTAACTCTAACCTTACCAGGCGCTCTTTTTGATATTTAGTTTGGATATGATTTCCAAAACTGCAAAAGTGTTTATCGGTTCAAGAGTAGCATTGTCTCTGTGAAATCCGACAAAGCTGGAAACATCAAGCCTCGCTATATCATCAGACGTATCATTGGAAGACTCACTATTTTCAGGGAATTGCCTCTCCATTTCGTCTGCAAAAGCCTCAGCCATTTCCTTGTCACAACAAAACATATCATTAACATACCACCACACCAAAACATACCACCACACCGCATTTCATTCTAAGGAATAAAAACCACTTTGAGTTCAGACTGCTTGTAAAGTGTGTGTAAATCAGAGAAGAAAAACCATCCCCAGCATTGCACAAATATCAGGTTGTCTTGTACCGATGCACAAGACACATATCGCAGAAATGCAAAATAGATGGAACTAGAGATTACTACGTATCTTTACTGAAAAAGCGTAGTGGTATTCAAAAAAGTAAAAGTAGTGGTAGAAAGTAAACGAAAAAATGAAATAGATGTATAGGAGGCAGCAAGATAACGTGTAACAGAGGGTGTTTTGCATACAGGGAAGAGCAGGGCAGGTAAAAATTTCCCTGAAACCTTGATTTTTTTTTTCAAATTATATTTGCGTTTCTAAATGATCTATTAATTAATAATTATGTATTAATATTCCGCTAAGAGGACTATTTTACTTTATTATTTTTTTATGCAAATTGTTCCACTTTTTTTCACTCCATTTTTTATTTAAATATGCCCAAAATTAAAAACATTGTTTGTACAGTTCAGGTAAATCTATTATCTAGTAAAAGATGGAAACATCTGGATATATTGCAATTCAGCCAAATATTCACTTCGTTTATTAGGATATGTGCGGGGACATCGTGAAACCGCTCTTTCCCCTTTTAGTTGATCGGGCCAGACAACAGGTATAGTTTTCGTAAATGACGTCAAGCTTTCAACTCCACCAGTTTCGATTTGATTTTTCCTTGAAGAACTTTTCGCCATTGCATGATTTCTAAAATAACTCTTTCACATATTTTAAAATCTTGCAGCACCTTTGTCCACCACTGTATTAATCCAGTTTGGATTATTACAGTGGTGTTAAAATTGTGTATAAAATTAAAATTACTAATTGTGTATAAAATTACTAATAATTTTGGTATCATGTGCAAGAGTTTTTTTAGAAATTTAGTGATTGATGTTTATAAAGGAAATTATACTTATGTTAAAGTGGATTCAACCAAAAATGAATTGGATAACAGGATTTTGGCTTTTGCAAAAAAATTTAAGTTTAAGATTTCATGCATGAAGTAACCTTATCTTGTCCCCACAGTTAAATTTCATAAATCTGCTTTGAAATTTCTTTTCATAACATGCTCTACAAATTGTTACAACGATTATCTTAGATTTTTTTTTTTTTAATTGTTTTGGACAAGTTAAAGATGTTTGAAAATCATTTCTTGATTTTAAATTTAATAAGGAGGTTTTGGATTTTATTAATAATCACAAAATTGAGTTTGTTCATACCTTTGATTTCGAGAATTTATTCACCAGTATACCACATGATGATTTAATTAATATTTTCTCTGATATTTTTGATAATTTTCTTAAAGACTAATTTAAATAAGGTAGAATTATTAGAGTTTTGCAAATTAAATAATTTTGAAAATTATTTATTTGATGGAAGCAATTTTTATAAACAAACTAAAGGAATTCCTAAAGAGAAATAGCTTTTTTTGTGGCTTTGCCGATTATTATTTACATATGTTCAAAAGGAGATTTCTAGAACATAATAGTATTGAAGCTTTTAGATATATTGATGACTTAATTATTTTTAATTTCAATGATTTGGACAAAATTATAGAGATTTACCTGAAGGATTTGATTTAAAAAAAAATAATAATAATAATAATTACAAGAGCAGTCAGTATCTATCTCGATTTAAATTTAAAGATAATTGATAATTCAGTAAATATTGGGGTTTATCACAAAAGTCAGGATTTTAATTATGAAGTTATTTGTCTTTGGAATTTTAATTGCAATTTAAATTTCAAAATTTAAGAAATATTTATTATACGCAACTAAAAAAAATTAAAAGAGTGTGTGCAATAATGCTACGGACTTTAATTTGGCTCTTGGTATTTTTAGGGACAATTTGAGGGGAAATGGATTTACTAAATATTTTTGAATTTTCGTCTTTTTGAAACTTTTTTACCTTGGTCTCTGATTCCATTCTTCGCGCGATGTTGAAATCCAGTTAAATAACCTTAACTGTTCTAAATATATATATTGTTATTATTCTTTTTTTTTTCTTCTTTTTTTTTTTCGGGGAACATAGATGGCAGTGGAGTTTTAAATGATTTATGCTAGGCAATTTTGGGCATTATGTTTTTTAATATTTAAACTCTTGGTGCTGGACTGGGTGCATTTCGAATCAACGTGGGCATTAAACTTTGGAAGACAGCGATTTTGTTAAGTTTGGTTTACAAGGTACGTTTCATTTTAGTATTTGTGAATATTTTTGACTTCTTGTCTATCCTGCTGGATTCGAAGGGGCTTGAATGTGATTGATATATTATATCAATCGCATTTCAGAAACGCATCCATTGAAATCCCGGGTGGATTCAATCCCCCTTACGAAGAAACTCAGTCGGGATTTAAAATTTCAAATATTTTTAAGATTCATATTTTAATATCTGTTTTTTGGCTGTTTAAGGTCTAACTTAGGGCTCTTAATTTTTATTATATTTGTAGGATTGCTCATGCAATAATATTTTGTAGGCCCAATAAATAATTTTTACGAATTAGCTATTTGATTGTACAGATTTTTATGAATTAGCAATTTAATTAACAGATAATTGAATTATGTGAGAAATAATACAAAATATTCAAGCCAAGTAAGAAAGGAAAAAAAAAATTGACATGTTGCATCCACAAATGTTTGTAACTGCACTACCGACTTTTTATTAAGATTTCCCTAACGTTCGGTAAAATAAATGTTATAATACATAATAAACTTTTGGAACAAAAGTGAAACATTATTTTTTTCATATTTATAAAAATTATGTGCGAATTTTAGCTTTATAAAACATGTCAATCCGTCCCTCGCATAAGGGATAGGACCTATAAAAATAATATATTATTAATTACCATCATATTTATATTTTTCAAGTGATTTAAAAAGTTTGAATATTTTATTCTTAATGTTTTAATGCTGTAACGGTAGAAAATAATTTAGAGGAAATATTTTTGCAAAAAAAGTCCCATCCTTCTTTATTCTCCCCTATCTGAAATGGTACTAGCGAGAGTTGAAGTTGTGACGTCACTAAACCTATGGTCTGGCCCGATTAACTAAAGAGGAAAAGAGCGGTTTCACGATGGCCCCGATATGTGCCTGTAATTTATATAGCCGGATTTACACGCTACCAGTCGAGATTCCAGTTTGAATCGCCAGTCAGTGACGTCATGTGACGTCACCAGGCTAGTGGTTCCAGTAAACCAAACATTTTCTATTTACTGGCACCGTCGACTCCAATCAACCAATCACATGAGCTCTCCCGTGATCACCGATAAACGGCACAACGGTCGCTTAGCTGACGTCACAGAACTGGCGTTCTAAACTGGAAGCCCGACTGGTAGCGTGTAATCTGGCTTATCTGATGTTGTTATTATATAAGAGTTACCCTGTTCATTGACTGACTCACTTTGTAACGATGTGAGTTAAATTGTAACCGATCATTGTTGAAACTCTTTCCTGCTGCCAAAATTGTTTTTATGTTATATATATATATATATATATATATATATATATATATATATATATATATATATATATATATATATATATATATATATATATATATATATATATATATATATATATATATATATATATATATATATATATTTGATATAAAGGTCAGAAATAATTTTCATTTGAATATTATTAAAAAAAAAATATATTAATAAATACTTCGTGTTTATTGAATTAAAACGTTTGCTATATTTCTCATTTTTTCAACGGGTGCCTTAGGCATCTTACAACTTTCTATTTAAGAATAATAACTATTAATTTTCGGTTATGTAACGTATAACTCAAAAGTTTATTAATCACCACTAAGAAATTTATTTTAATGAATATACTATTTAGATAATGACACATTTTTACTTATTCAGCTTGTATTCATAGCTTTTGACTCATTATACTGTACATAGTTTTTCCCCAGATTCGGAGGAAAAAAAAAAATTTTAAAAATATATATTTTTAACCGCTTCTTATTAAGTGCATTTTTTTGTATTGTATGTTTGTTTTTGTCCCGTCCGTCCGCTTTTTTATTTAATTGTTTAATGTGCCATTCATATTTACCCCACTGAATTACCGCCCTTCGGGCTCCATTTCAATAGGTGGAACAGTGCCTCCGGGCTGGCTCCACCATAAAACCATTATTATAGTTTTAAGGCAACAAATCAGATGTAGAGGTATACAGTCGTTTCGCGACGAACACCTTGCCAAACCTAATATTCAAGTTCAAGTTTGCCTTCATCCCCTTTAAAAAGGTACCGTTGTCTCTATCGAAAGAATAAGAATATCTGGAGACTAAAGTAGTTTTGGTCGATTAAGACGAATGAGTATCCAGTTAATAGGTCTGAACTCTTTAGGAAAAAAAATCTCAAAATCATACAAGTTTAGAAATTTAGTTTCTTTATCTAAAACATGTGTAACTTTCATAACATTATAACGTACATACTTCTATGTCACCGCTAAAATTGCATCGTCTTTAAAAATTGAAGTATCATGGGGATTACCCAGGATGTGTAAGTGACTTTGAAAATTGAAAGTATACACTTGTATCGGTAAATTTATCCGCAACCAACAGCTAAGAGGTAAGGAACATTTTGCTTTATTCACGCATTTCAATTGAAATTACTTCAATTTAACATTTTCATTCTCCAAAACAAAACTTTTTCACTTTCAATTACCCATGTGTTTACATAGGGTAATGAAAATATTTCATTCAGTCAAAAAAATATTTATTTTTCCTTTTCATTTCTACACGTTTTTAAACGGGACGAATTCAAAAAGTGGTCTAGAAAAAATGCCTGTATCCGTCAGTATGTGGTTAGCATGACACCCAAGTAGATTGATCTACGATGTTCAAATTTTGAGAACAGTTTAATGGCGATTATGGGACCTGTCACTAAGGTTTTCCTCACAATTGCGCATAAGGTAGCTGACATTGGAAAATTTATGTTTTTAAAATTATGTTGCAGAAATTGAATAAAAAAGGCTCCAACTATTTTGATCAAAATCTCCTACTCCCAAATTTCCGTAGAAATGTGATAAAGGCGTAAAAATGTGAAAAATGAATGCCTTTAATGCTGAGTTCTCTTCGATTGAACATCGCCCATCAACGACTGTTTCTCTCACTTACAAGAAAAGCCTATTTCCACCTACAAGAAAAGATTATGTAATATTAATTAAAAAACATATTGCCAATTTCACAAGGTAGTTTTTTTTTTTTTTTTTTTTTTTTTTTTTGTAAGTATAATCATCAAAAATATTGTCAAAATTGCCTCTTTTAAAAAAAAATATTGAAACATTAGAAAGTTTAAATGAAAGCTATGCGATGTTCCACATTCCTAGTTCTGTAAGTTATACTGGCGCAAACATAAATTTTAAGTTCAGTTTCAAAACACTCATATTTTTAGAAAATTACTTCACGTTCTGAAGTACAATCATATTCTACCCTATGAAAGAGTTATGTAAAACCTAAATTTATAAAGTTGTATAACAGATTTTTAGGCTCCGATATCTTGCGGTAGAGTATCGGGCTCGTGACCGGAGGATTGCGGGTTCGGTCCTCCATCTGCCAAATATTGGTGTGTACCTAATGGGGGCTGGTGCACATTAAATCTGTCGTGGCCTCAAATGTCCTCAGTGTGGTGTGGTGGGGTTGGAGAGAGGGGTTTACACTAGAAGATTTCGATCTCGTATTCTTCTAGATGCTCAAAATTACGAGACGTATTTGGCTGTGTTAAGTACTATATAAGTGGCAGAAATAGACAGTCGGAAGTTCCAAACAAAGAGATTTTTATATTGATTACATTTTACTTTTTACAACAATGTTTCATCTATTTTGAAAATTTTGCTTAAAATTACGGTTCCCACATGAAATTTAGAATTCGATAGAAAAATACAAATATAGAAAAGCGTTCTATACAAATATCGATGATATTCTATACAAATATAGGAAAGCATTGCTTAAAACCAGGGACGACGCGAACGAGGGGCGTAGGGGGCGACTCGCCCTCCCCAAAGTTGTAGAAAATTGGACAGTCGGCAAATTTTTAAATTTTAGAGAATTTTTTTTTTTTCTAAAGTCGATCCACAATAAAATCGAATTGAATGAAAATAATAATAATAATAATTGAACAAAAAATATTAAAAATTTCGGAATGCAGAGTGACCCGAGTATGAGGAATCGGCATTTTTACACTAGAAGTCTATTATAGGGGAGTCGGTGGTTTTTTTGCCGCCTACAATGATGGACTGCGATCGCAAATATTACCACATAAATATCTTCATTATGTCACCCCGTCAAAATTCTTTTAAAAATGCCTGGTGACGGAAGTTTCAAAACATATTGAATGGAAAAAAGCACAAATAATTAAAATCATCATTAGTATTACAAAATTGTGATCACAATGCAGCCTAAGTTGACGATCGGCAATTTTTAATTGGAGTAAGCATATCCTTTTTGACAGGAACATTAAAATAATCTAATCATTGATATTTTCACTGACATTAGATAACTTTGATATACTTGTTTTTGTGGTACGTCAGATAAAGCCTCAAAAACCATGACAAACCCATTAAACTTCAATTACATAAAGTGTGTAATGTACATCATATGAGTTAAAGATTTTATACAAAATTTAAAAAAAAAAAATTGTATACGAAAATTGACCCGCATATTGACCCGAATGGCAACGCCCACTTTTTCGTATCGAAAAATGATCATCGCATGCGAAAACCCTGAAGAGCATTGGAACGGTACATGTATCACAAAAACGGACGCGTTATGAACTCACAAAAAAGCAAATCTGCGAACTGCCAGCAAAAACAAGATTGGAGCAATGTAGGCCGCTCGCCAAATATTCAGCTTAGAAAACCGATTAAATTGCCTGTGATGGCACTCATGTGAACTTTGGCCTCTGTCAAATGCAAATTTCCATCGTACGCCTCGATCACGTTTTAATTGGCCATTCACACAGCCTTTTTTTTGTGCGTGCATAATGCGTCCATTTTTTTGTGATACACGTACCTTTCCAACGCTCTTTAGGGTTTTCTCAGGCACTGAGCATTTTGCGACAAGAAAAAGTAGGTGTTGTCATTCGAATATTTCGAGTGTCTGTAACCATAAACAAAACCGCGTGAGCGCCATTTGTTGAAATTCACAGAGTCCCGTGCTCATACTTCTGAATAACTATACTTGAAATCTCATCTCAATCTGTTGAACGGAACGGAAGTTAGAAGCCCATATTGTGAGAATATGTGCTCTGTTATATATATATATATATATATATATATATATATATATATATATATATATATATATATATATATATATATATATATATATATATATATATATATATATATATATATATATATATATATATATATATATATATATATATATATATATATATATATATATATATATATTTTTTTTTTTTTTTTTTTTTTTATTATTATTTCCGATGCCTCTGCGGACTGAAGCTTGATTTTTTGTTCCACCAATCGTTGGGTTGGGTGGCGCCGTCTGGGTTGCTTTATGTGATGTTATGTTATATTTATATGTTTTCTGTCAGTTGGAAATTAGAATTAGAATTAAGTTTTTGAATTTTGGCTGAACTAGTTGTGTTCTTTGGCCGGCGTTTCGAAAAAGCGAAGCGTTATGTTTCGTGTGCTGACACATATATCGGCAAGGCTTCTTTATGACCACCTTGTACTTCATATATTGAAAATGCATTCCCAAAATAGTACATGCCACATGTAAACTGGAATGCAATATCGTATTTATTCCAACAAAACGATCTTTGGAAAAGTACTGAAAGGTTTATTATAATACTATCTAAAATTCTTAATGTGTAAACGTGCTCAAATAGCTGTGGCTCGACATTGTCCGGTACAACCAGGTTCAGTCTATTGCAAATTGTGAGTATACTTTCACTCCTATCCTCGATTTCTTGCGCAGTTTGGCCTTTGTGTTGCCATTGCGCTTAATAAATCTGAAAAACAACCAACCTATCTTGGATTTCACCACTTTACACTCGTTAACATTGGGAAAAATTGCCTTTGAGATAAACTAAGATTTTTTAGTCTAAATACATTTAAAAATATTTCAAATAGGATAAATAAATCTCAAGTTAGGATCATAACCATTACATGTGGGTAAAGGATATGAGGGTGAGTTTTTGGAAATTTCATATTGATAGTGACGTTTCTCTTGCTTTGAAGATCAAATGTGCAACTTGTTCTTCCTCAAGATCGGAGTAACACTGTAGATTTGAATACATCTCTCTACCCCCCCCCCCCCATTTTCCCCAAAAAACCCCACAGGTACTATTCCTTATATAGTTTGGATTGTTGTGCTAAAAATTATGACATGCTGTATATTTTGTCACTAAATTCGAAGTTCTTTTAGTTGCGAATAAATTTCCTTTCTGCATATAAATATTATAGTTTGGTTTAATGCTAAAGTAATCCATTTCATTTTTAACCCAGCTTAGGAAAAAAACTAGTATTTTCAAGTATAATTTCCTTCTTGAACAAATGATTATTGTTCAAAAAACGAGTAATATTTACAGAAATTATTGCTGAAAAACCATACCACATCAGTGAAAAACCACAAAAAAATCATGAAATTAAATCCAGCAATTTTGATAAAAATATATACTCGAAGTAACTACTTTTAAGAAGTAAGTTCCTGGATTGAATTGTTACAAAAAAATTAAGTTTTACTATTAATACACTTTTCAAGAAAAATCAAAAATTGTTCTTTTTTAGTTAGGAAAATGTGTTAAAAAGTACTTAAAAATTAAGTAATTAACAAATTAGAGAGGTGTAAGGCGACTAAAGTTTTTGTTCAATCCTTGATTTTTCGAAGATGGGAATTGGATTTCCTAATTGGATGTTAGTTAATAATTGTGGGGAAGAGGGGGGGGGGGGGCATTAATGTTCTGTTCAAATTGATAAATTATTATCTATATATTTTTTTCTTGTAAATTAAAATTTTTGTCCCCATGTTACTTTATTTTTTGAAAGCCAGAGGGGTGGGAGTGCAAGTGAATGTTTCTTATGTCCCTGACATTGTATCTATTATAACAATTGCAGTGCTTCGCGTAGGAAATTTTCTGTAATAGCAATAGTACGCCAGAATTTAAAAAAAAAAAAAAAGAGAATTTTCCAATTTTTTTTTTTATATATACAATTCTTTATAAAAAAGTCACCTATTTGATCAATAATTTTCATCAATTTAATTTCGTGTTAAAGTGCTATTTCCAAGCACTTTTACACGTTTGATTAATTTTTTTCGAAACTATAATTTGAAAATTTAAAAAAAAGTTGTATCGAAAGAAGCACTTGTACTACTCAGGTTACTGAATTGGTTTAAGATTGTAGGGGGAAATTCTATCCATCTGCAAAGTATAAATGTCTCCCCCCCCCCCCCCTGCCCCCAAATAAAAACGCTTCCAAAAATAATCTTCTTTGTTCGGAGAGGAAGGGGTAATTTACTAAAAAGAAATAAAAATTAAATGAAATTGAAGGAATTTTAACTATAATATGATGGGAATTTACTTGAAATTTGACATTAATTACGTATTAATAAAATGCCATAAAATATTAAAAATTGGTTAGATGGTAATTTAAAAGTAATTAAAATTAATTGCACATTAAATATAATAATTCACAATTAAATAAAAAAAAAAAGGCATTAACAATTAGTTTTACATTGATTAATAATTATGTATTAATTATTCATATATTAATTAAAAATTATTTATAAGTTAATTTTACATTAATAAAAATTAGTTAACAATTTATTAACACCTTAATTTATATTTTCTACATTTACACCGGACATGCTTTGATTTCAGTCGGCAAAACGATGTCTACACCCCCCCCCCAACCAAAATTCTTAGCTACGGCCCTGCTTAAAACTTGAATGGTTCCGATTAAATTTTGATTTCTCTGCATATGCTGACCCCACCTCCCCTTTTCAAGCAATATATATATCATCGTTAACTCAAATATTACTCGCAATACTTTATGACTCTCAGTTAATGATACTCACTGACAGAAGTTTAATATTAATGACTAAATTATATTAAATTTCAACAAAGAAGATTCTTCAAAAAGAAAATTTCAAGTAATCACATTACGTTAGCGTTGTGAAATATTAAAACGAAATTTTTGAGAGATGGACTTACGTATTATTTAGATTACTGGAGGAAAATTTTTTTCAAAGAAAATTTAGTACTAAACGAAGATTGAAAATATAGTGGTAGTAATACCATATAACATCGCCCTCTCCAAAAATTTCATTTTATTACACTTTCACGCTCCTAGATTTTGAAAAGTAAACATAATATGGAGAAAAGTGTTAAAAAGTTATATGATTCAAGGGAAATAGAAGTATGACACAGACTTTAAAATACTTATAATGGACGAAAAAATTTTATACTTAACTATTATTTAAAATTTCATTAAGATAGTCAGTTGAAAAATCAGTTAAATAAAAAAATAAAACTCAACTGCCTTGCATCTTCTTGGTATTTCGTAACGGCTAAAAAGTGCTGAGTGCGGTATTTTGTGTTTATTTACATTTGCAAATTCAAATGTTTATTTAAACGAAATAATGTGCCAATTTTTTAGGTAATGGTATATTTTTTAATTAAAATAATTTCTTTCAATTACCTAGCTTATATGTTAAAATAAGTTTATTGAATAACTTCACAAATTTTTTTATGAAAAGATTTCCAATAATTAAGCTAACTTTTACCTACTCTAACGTCTTGTGTCAATGTAAATGTATCGATTTCATGAATCATGGATAAAACGTAAAGTCATTTTCTAAAGAATTAAAAGTAAGCCTAAACATTTTCACTTCTACATAATCTATTTCATTCTTAAAACTTCTAAAATTATATTTTTTTTATACCAATCGGCCACTGTTTCAAAAAGTAGAGGTGGCATTGGTAAAGTGGAGTGGGCATTCAGCGCCACCTGCCAATTTCGTGTTTTTAAGCGATTGCAGCAAGTCCAAGCCATAGTCCAAGAGGCAACTGCAATTTTTGGACTCCATCGAACATCATTCTGATTTTTTTAAGGAAATTGGAGAAAAGTGAGTAGATTACGAATCCACTGGTCTGCCGTGGCAAAAATGGACGAAACTGATCAAAAATCGAATTGGAATGAGTTGAACTAAAATCCGATTGACAAATATGTCATAACTTGCCAAAAAGAGAACAAACTTTTTCGTCTGGCAACCCGCTGCATTTTGATTTTCAATAATAAAAAGTGCAAACGATTTCTGATCTCGGGCTCGGAAAACTTGTATATTTTAAAAGTAAGCCAAATTGGCGTCATCAGTTACGTAATCAGTGACGTAATGTTTATTGCCAATTTGGCTCATTTATGAAAGATGCAAGTAAACCATAGCCACACATACGAATCGTCTGCAACCTTCTTAATTGAAAATTAAAGAGTGAAGGTTACCAAATAAAAAAAAAATGCTCATTATATGGCAAGTTATGGCGCATTTGGCAATTGGATTTAGTTCAACTTATTAAAAGTCGATTTTTGATCAGTTTCTGATATTTTTGCCACGGCAGATCAGTGGATTCGTAATCTATTCACTTTTCTCCAATTTCTATAAAAAACTCAGAATAATGTTCGATGGGGTCCAAAAATTGCAGTCACCTCTCAGCCTATAAGTGAACTTGTGAGAACGTGATCGAGAGTAACCGTAGTTGAATATTTGCAAGTAAAACAGTTTTATTAAAATTAAATTTAACATATATGCATTACAACTTTCAAAAAAGAAATCTTCATAGAATATTCATAGTTCCATATGAGATAGTTTTGTTTTTCCCTTAATCCACAAGTTTATAAATAAGGTTCAACATGCTGTGTTGTATAAAATCTTCTTATTTCCACCAACAGATGAAGACCTCAAACGTTTTATTCTTCTTCACATTGCTATGCCTCCTGGTTTTTGCCATCTCTAGAGTGGAAGCTAGGAGTAGTCCACTCGTCAAAAGAGACGACGACGACAACTTGCAGACCTTGATCAAGAATCTAAGCGACCAAATCATCAAGTACATCGAAAAAGAAATTAGACGGGCATTCAGTGGGGGACTACGCGGCTTAAACTTAACTTCAGAAAATAGAAAGAAATGTTGCGTATCTGGCGGAATTATATAGAGCCTTATGCTCTGCCATTCTGTAAATTACGTGAAATAAAAGAAATTAAAAATTGTGTTGCATCTTGTTTCAATTTTTCATAATTTATTGTTGTAATTTGACATTCATATGAAATGAATTTTAATCTTTAATATAGTTCTAAAATAGGTTTGAAACTTATTACACTGTCCTGTATATCCACTTTTAATAATTCTCATCCTAAAAAGTTTCAAACTATTGTTTCCTAAAAGTTGGAGCCGACCAAACGGTATAGTGGTTAGCGTGCTAGCTTCTAGACCGCGAGGTTGCGGGTTCGAGTCCCGTGTTGGCATGGGTGTTTGTAAATGTATGTTGGCTTGTCTAATGACGAATGTTTCGGCGCATTATAGCCCTCGTGTTGCTGACGGCGCCAGATAATCTGAATACAACCAACCTAAAAGTTGGAAACTATTGTTCATTTCATTGTGAAACTATTGTTTCACGAACTGACTCACTGGCACTTGAAACGAATATGTTGAATTGCGTCTCCGCCCTTCCTTTTATTCTACTGTTGAGCTTCGCGGGTCGGGGTCGACATCACGCGTTTTGGGTACGCTCACTTCGCCTCTGACGTTTCGTTCCTGATATTTGCATACGCATGACGTTTCTACTGACTTACGTGTTCTTTGCACTGAGCTCCAGACCTCCTTTTCTGCAATTTCATGGCTATCTGCTAAATTTTTACATTGTTGCTTAACTTTTCACACCAGTGTACTACTATTTAAAGGGTGGGCGGAATTCCTACGTCCAGAAGGGAAGTCCAACTTTCGGTGTAGCAACGTGAATAGTCCATAGCTTAAAGTGGGTTTCCATAAATGGTGGTCTCATACAGTTTCTGAATGGTTCAGTGAGTGAACACACTAATCATATTACAGACTAACTTGAACTTGAATATTAGGTTTGGCAAGGTGTTCGTAGCGAAGCGACTGTATACCTCTACATCTGATTTGTTGCCGAGTGGCATTATCTAAATTGTATAATCGGGGTTAACATATAAAAGAAAGAAGAAAGAAGAAAAAAAAGAGAAAAAGTACATAAAAACAGGACAGAACGGGGATAGAACAGGACAACAACTTTATCAGATTGACAATCTAGAAAGTAGTCTAATACTTGATTAAATATGGAAAGCAAAAATAGGGATATGAATCCCTTAAATAAGTGCATACTCTCCCTCACTACATTCCGTATCTAGGTTACTACTCATACCAGAACGATACAACTTTCCCTTAAGGCACTAGACGGTTTATTGTAAGTTTGTGTAATAATACCTTGAGGGGTGCGTGCTTGAAGGATTGCGTGCTTGAAGGATTGAAAGGCTTTAACGATCTATGAAGAATAACGCCCGTTCAATTATTAAGTTTTAAATTATTTTTACTGGTGACATTCTAGACCTTATTTTTAATCTTTTTTGGTGGTTTTAAGTTAGATGACTGGAGGAATGAGATTCAGACTTTTTCTCCACCTGATTCATATATTCATGAGTGAGAGCATTAATTTGATCTTGGTCCCCATACTTCTGACCTTGTAAAGACAGGCTTTCCACAATCTCATGCATCCGTTTCTTAAATCGATCCATTGCATTATGTGTAAATGTTAATGCAAGTGTGTGTGCGCAGAAGCACTTTGGCGGTCTCCAAAGTAAGGAAAAAGAAGGAGTGACCCAGGATCTACCGCATTTCAACTAAAGATTAAAACAACTTTTAGTTCAGACTGCTTGTAAAGTGTGTGTAAATCAGAAAAGAAAAACAATCACCGCCATTGCACAAATATCAGGTTGTCTTGTAACGATGCACAAGACACCTATCGCAGAAATGCAAAATAGATGGAACTAGAGATTACTACGTATCTTTACTGAAAAAGCGTTAACAACCAAGGTGGCTTCGAAAAGATGAAGCGTCCAAAATTGCGCTGGTGGAAAATTTAAAATTATAAGCTTACCACTACCAATGGCGGACAAACCTCAGAATGAAATCAAATTCAACAGCATAATTCTGAGCGACCTCTGATAGCCGAAAGCACAACTCACCTCTATATCAGGGATTCATTTCTATATCAGTCTTAAATTATTAACATTAACAAAAAAAAATTCATACCTAAAATTATAAATAAAAAATCGCGATACCTCTACTTTATCAGCAGGATACTTGCACACTGTGTCCAATAAATAACCAACCCGTTTTAAATGTGAACAAATAAAATATAGTTGGAGATAATAATAACCTATAAAAATGATATATTATTAATTACCATCATATTTATATTTTTCAAGTGATTTAAAATGCTTGAATAAGTTATTCTTAATGTTTCAATGCTGTAAAGGTAGAAAATAATTTAGAGGAAATATTTTTGTAAAAAAAGTCCCATCCTTCTCTATTCTCCCCTATCTGAAATGGTACTAGCGAGAGTTGAAGTTGTGACGTCACTAAACCTATGGTCTGGCCCGATCAACTAAAGAGAAAAAGAGCGGTTTCACGATGGCCCCGATATGTGCCGGTAATTGATATAGCCGGATTTACACGCTACCAGTCGAGATTCCAGTTTAAATCTCCAGTCAGTGACGTCATGTGACCACTGTATCCACTTATTAGTGACGTGACGTCATGTATCCACTTATTGGGTCTGAACTCTTTAGAAACACATCTCAAAATCATACAAGTTTAGAAATTTAGTTTCGTTATCTAAAATATGTGTAACTTTCATAACATTATTAAGTACATATTTTTATGTCACCGCTAAAATTGCATCGTCTTTAAAAATTGAAGCATCATTGGGTACCCAGGATGTTTAAGTGACTTTGAAAATTGAAAGTATACACTTGTATCGGTAAATTTATCCACAACCAACAGCTAAGAGGTAAGGAACATTTTGCTTTATTCAGGCATTTCAATTGAAATTACTTCAATTTAACATTTTCATTCTCCAAATCAAAACTTTTTCACTTTCAATTACACATGTGTTGTTCACATAGGGTAATGAAAATATTTCATTCAGTCAAAAAAATATTTATTTTTCCTTTTCATTTCCACAAGTTTTTAAACGGTGCGAAATAAAAAAAAAGTTGTCTAGAAAAAATGCCCGTGTCTGTCAGTCTGTGGTTAGATTGATTGATCTACGATGTGCAAATTTTGTGAACACTTTAGTGTCGATTATGGGACCTATCACTATGGTTTTCCTCACAATTGCGCATAAGGTAGCTGACATTGGAAAATTTATGTTTTTCAGAAATTGAATAAAAAAGGCTCCAACTATTTTGATCAAAATCTCCTACTCCCAAATTTCCGTAGAAATGTGATAAAGGCGTAAAAATGTGAAAAATGAATGCCTTTAATGCTGAGTTCTCTTCGATTGAACATCGCACATCAACGAAAGTTTCTCTCACTTACAAGAAAAGCCTATTTCCACCTACAAGAAAAGATTATGTAATATTAATTAAAAAACATATTGCCAATTTCACAATGTAGTTTTTTTTTTTTTTTTTTTTTTTTTTTGTAAGTATAATCATCAAAAATATCGTCAAAATTGCCTTTTTTAAAAAAAATATTGAAACATTAGGAAGTTTAAATGAAAGCTAAGCGATGTTCCACATTCCTAGTTCTGTAAGTTATACTGGCCTCAAACATAAATTTTAAGTTCAGTTTCAAAACACTCATATTTTTAGAAAATTACTTCACGTTCTGAAGTACAATCATATTCTACCCTATGAAAGAGTTATGTAAAACCTAAATTTATAAAGTTGTATAACAGATTTTTAGGCTCCGATATCTTGCGGTAGAGTACCGGAGGGTTGTGGGTTCGGTCCTCCGTCTGCCAAATATCAGTGTGTACCTAATGGGGGCTGGTGCACATTAAATCTATCGTGGCCTCAAATGTCCTCAAATTGGTGTGGTGGGGTTGGAGAGAGGTGTTTACATTAGAAGATTTCGATCTCGTATTCTTCTAGATGCTCAAAATTACGAGACGTATTTGGCTGTGTTAAGTACTATATAAGTGGCAGAAATAGACAGTCAGAAGTTCCAAACAAAGAGATTTTTATATTGATTACATTTTACTTTTTACAACAATGTTTTATCTATTTTGAAAATTTTGCTTAAAATTACGGTTCCCACATGAAATTTAGAATTCGATAGAAAAATACAAATATAGAAAAGCGTTCTATACAAATATCGATGATATTCTATACAAATATAGGAAAGCATTGCTTAAAACTTGAATGGTTCCGATTAAATTTTGACTTCTCTGCATATGCTGACCCCACCTCCCCTTTTCAAGCAATATATATATCATCGTTAACTCAAATATTACTCGCAACACTTTATGACTCTCAGTTAATGATACTCACTGACAGACGTTTAATATTAATTATTAAAATAATTAAATTATATTAAATTTCAACAAAAAAGATTCTTCAAAAAGAAAATTTCAAGTAATCACATTACGTTAGCGTTGTGAAATATTAAAACGAAATTTTTGAGAGATGGACTTTCCTATTATTTAGATTACTGGAAGCAAAATTTTTACAAAGAAAATTCAGTACTAGACGAAGATTGAAAATATAGTGGTAGTAATACCATATAACATCTTCCTCTCCAAAAATTTCATTTTATTACACTTTCACGCTCCTAGATTTTGAAAAATAAACATAATATGAAGAAAAGTGTTAAAAAGTTATATGATTCAAGGGAAATAGAAGTATGACACAGGCTTTAAAATACTTATAATGGACGAAAATTTTTTATACTTAACTATTATTTAAAATCTCATTAAGATAGTCAGTTGAAAAATCAGTTAAATAAAAAAATAAAACTCAACTGCCTTGCACCTTCTTGGTATTTCGTAACGGCTAAAAAGTGCCGAGTGCGGTATTTTGTGTTTATTTACATTTGCAAATTCAAATGTTTATTTAAACGAAATAATGTGCCAATTTTTTAGGTAAAGGTATATTTTTTAATTAAAATAATTTCTTTCAATTACCTAGCTTATATGTTAAAATAAGTTTATTGAATAACTTCACGATTTTTTTTATGAAATGATTTCCAATAATTAAGCTAACTTTTACCTACTCTAACGTCTTGTGTCAATGTAAATGTATCGATTTCATGAATCATGGATAAAACGTAAAGTCATTTTCTAAAGAATTAAAAGTAAGCCTAAACATTTTCACTTCTAAATAACCTATTTCATTCTTAAAACTTCTAAAATTATATTTTTTTAATACCAATGGGCCACTGTTTCAAAAAGTGGAGTTGGCATTGGTAAAGTGGAGTAGGCATTCAGCGCCACCTGCCAATTCCGGTTTTATAAGCGATTGCAGCAGTCGTATAATAGTCCAAGAGGCCACTCCAATTTTTGGACCCCATCGAACGTCATTCAGATTTTTTTATGGAAATTGGAGAAAAGTGAGTAGATTACGAATCCACTGGTCTGCCGTGGGAAAAATGAACGAAACTGGTCAAAAATCGACTTGGAATGAGTTAAACTAAAATCAGATTGACAAATATGTCATAACTTGCCAAAAAGAGAACAAATTTTTTCGTCTGGCAACACACTGCATTTTGATTTTCAATTAGAAAAAGCGCAAACGATTTCTGATCTATGGCTCGGAAAACTTGTATATTTTAAAAGTAAGCCAAATTGGAGACATCAGTTACGTCATCAGTGACGTAATGTTTATTGCCAATTTGGCTCATTTATGAAAGATTCAAGTAAACTATAGCCACACATACGAATCGTCTGCAACCTTCTTAATTGAAAATTAAAGAGTGAAAGTTACCAAATAAAAAAAAAATGCTCATTATCTGGCATGTTATGGCGCATTTGGCAATTGGATTTAGTTCAACTTATTAAAAGTCGATTTTTGATCAGTTTCTGCCATTTTTGCCACGGCAGACCAGTGGATTCGTAATCTATTCACTTTTCTCCAATTTCTATAAAAAATTCAGAATGATGTTCGATGGGGTCCAAAAATTGCAGTCGCCTCTCAGCCTATAAGGGAACTTGTGAGAACGTGATCGAGAGTAACCGTAGTTGAATATTTGCAAGTAAAACAGTTTTATTAAAACTAAATTTAACATATATGCATTACAACTTTCAAAAAAGAAATCTTCATAGAATATTCATAGTTCCATATGAGATAGTTTTGTTTTTCCCTTAATCCACAAGTTTATAAATAAGGATCAACATGCTGTGTTGTATAAAATCTTCTTATTTCCACCAACAGATGAAGACCTCAAACGTTTTATTCTTCTTCACATTGCTATGCCTCCTGGTTTTTGCCATCTCTAGAGTGGAAGCTAGGAGTAGTCCACTCGTCAAAAGAGACGACGACGACAACTTGCAGACCTTGATCAAGAATCTAAGCTACCAAATCATCAAGTACATCGAAAAAGTAATTAGACGAGCATTCAGTGGGGGACTACGCGGCTTAAACTTAACTTCAGAAAATAGAATGAAATGTTGCGCACTTGGTGGAATTATATAGAGCCTTATGCTCTGCCATTCTGTAAATTACGTGAAATAAAAGAAATTAAAAATTGTGTTGCATCTTGTTTCAATGTTTCGTAATTTTTTGTTGTAATTTGACATTCATATCAAATAAATTTTAATCTTTAATATAGTTCTAAAATAGGTTTGAAACTTATTACACTATCCTGTATATCCACTTTTAATAATTCTCATCCTAAAAAGTTTTAAACTATTGTTTCATATTTTCATGGTACACACTATCTTAAGACCTAACTTATTTGGTAAAAAATTAGGTGTCAGATCAAATAGGTTCGATCTATCTATAATAATAAAACATGCTGTGTGTCTGTCTGTCTATCTGTGGATCTATAGAAACCTACTTAAAATAGGAGTAGGGCTCTGAAATTTTCAACATAAGAAGTTTTGGCCCTCTAATTTTACATTTGTCAAACTGAATGGTAAAATTTTTATTAGTTCTTTTTAATAAATTTATTTTGTAGAAAGGGATTTCAAATAGAGATACAGCTCTGAAATTTTCAACATAAGTAGTCATTCTCATTGGACTTTTAAAAAACAGAATGTTAAAATTTTAGTTAGATATTTTTCAGTTATTGGTTAATTAATTAAAAAAAAATTTATGAAACGACTTTTAATGGAGCTACAGCTCTGAAATTTTTTAATGTAAGTAGTTTTGGCCTTCTAATTGGAATTTTGAAAAATAGAATTTTAAATTTTTATTTATTTATTATTTTTTTTATTAATTTTATTTTTTTAATTAATTAATAAATATTTTACAAAACGATTTCTAATAGGGCTACAGCTCTAAATTTATCAACATAAGTAGTTGTGACCTCCTAATTGGACTTTTGAAAAACATAATTTTAAATTTTCATTTAATTCTTTTTTAATTAATTAACAAATATTTTACAAAACGATTTCAACTTGGGCTACAGTTCTGAAATTTTCACGAAAAGTAGTTTTGGCATTCTAATTGGACTATTGTCAAAAAGAATGTTAAAGTTTCGGTTTGTTTTTTGACTAATTTTTCTAATTAATATTTTCACAAAAAGCTACTTCTAATAGGCCTAGAGCTCTGAAAGTTTCAACATAAGTAGTTTTGGCTTTCTAATTTTGCTTTCCACAAACGCGAGTTAAAATAATCTTAAAGGGGCGTTGTAATATTGTATTAACATGATTTTTTGCTTCTAATATTAAGGCTTTAGGTAGCAATTAGATTTTAGTGAATGAAGCGAGCTTATTCTTACACAACAATGAACCTTTCAACGAGAGGAGCAAGCCTATTTTTGCATAGTAATGAACTTTTCAACGAGTGAAATAAGCCTGTACTTATGTGTCAATGAACTTTTCAGCGAATGCAGCGATTACGATTTTGCGTAGCGATGAACCTTCCTGCGAGCGAAGCGCCAAAAACTGGGACCGATACACCAATGACGGATTTCCAGATCGCGGGGCCTCACAGCTAGCTAAAATATTGCACATGTTAAAATTTCATTGCGAAGCACGGGTATTCAGCTAGACTTAACATAAAAGAGAACAAGTTACTTTCTGTTAGTATATTTTTACCTAACAAACGCACCGGAAGAATACTGGTCATTTAACTCTCCTCAATAGCACAAAAACACTGACCAGTATCACTGGACAATGTTTTATCCCCATGTGGAACTCTGGATACTAACCGTTGTTAGAGATATTGTACTATCTCTCCCAACGATGAATAAAATGAAATGTTGATGCATTGTTTTAAAATTGAAATATTTTATACATGAGAAAGGACAAAAAGAGAAAAAAACATGTTTTTTTTTTTTTTTTTTTTTTTTTTTTTTTTTTTAAATCATGTATTTTGAAACAATTTCTAGAGTTTCGGCTAGAATTAGCTAATTTTCCAGAATCCCTAATTCCAACATTGACCAATACTACTTTGCTACCATTAATATTACTTTGAGGTATTTGATACACAATGGAAATGGAAAATACATATGGAAATAAATACTGCTACCTTAGATCCTATAAGTTTGAAGGCAGGAAATGGACCATAAACTACCCAATAGCAATTCCTTCAACAGTATGAGGGATGCTGTAGATATATGCCTCATGGTCCAATTATATGAATTGGGAACTGCCATCAGTTAAAATTAGCTCTAAAAATGGGACAAGCGCTTGTAGCAGAACCAAAATCTGTAACAAAAGTTTCAAAATTAGTTACAAATGTTCCCAATAAGTTGCAAAATTCTAAAAATATCTTTAGTAAATTTGTCCTCCGTAATCAATCTTTACAATTAGTCGCTATCTTCTTTTCAAGTTTAAACAGTGAAACTGTCCGACTCTGCGCTTCAAAGCACTCTTTATTCATTAGAAATACAGGGTACAGCGTCATCTGTTGGCGACTTCTGTAACTAATTTTGAAAATTTTGATCAGATTTTTATAGCTTTCAAAATAACTATACTTTTTGTTTCAATCTTTTATCGATCTTGGTTTATGAGTTAATCCCTGTAGAAAAACCATGGTGTGAAAGGACTGTAGGTAGCACTAAAGAAAAATCAAGAAATTTTTATTTATTTATATATATATATATATATATATATATATATATATATATATATATATATATATATATATATATATATATATATATAAATAAATAAAAATTTCTTGATTTTTCTATATATATATATCTATATATATATATATATTCTATATATATATATATATATATATATATATATATATATATATATATATATATATATATATATATATATATATATATATATATATATATATATATATATATATATATATATATATATATATATATATATATATATATATATATATATATATATATATATATATATATTTTTTTTTTTTTTTTTTTTTTTTTTTTTTTTAACAAGACATTTAATATTGAACCGAGTAAATCAATTAAAAAACAGGTTGTCCCAAAAGTACCTCACACATTTTATATTTTAATAAACACCAAATAGTCGGCGTATCATAATGAACGAAAGAAATGCTCTGTATTTGCAAGTGGAAAATAAAATTGTTTGAAATATCTTTCTTCAGTTTTGAATACTTTATTTCAAGTATTGGTATTTTTAGATACAGCGCCATCCATGTGCGAAATTTTGAACTATTTTTTTTTAGCCTAAAAAAAAACTGCTTATCGTGAGTGACATTTTATAGGAAACCACACTCCAACACGTCTATTACTATTTCCCCCTTCCCCTTTATTATTAAATTTAAAATGCATTAGGTACTTTTGGGACATCTTGTATTTTAGATTTGTAAACCCTGAAAGTTTATTGGTGCAATTCTTTTTCAAACGGTTTTAAGTCTGTTGAAGAGGGAAATCTCTATGGAACATGAAGGCCCATAGCACAACTTAAATAGCTTTGACAATATTAATTTCCTGGTATGGTGCCGGCAGGCTATCCACCATATCTCACGTCCAATTTTTTCTCTCCAAATTAATGTATACTTCTTATACACAACCAGTAGTTACACTCGTAGTATCAAAACTTAAAATCTGAATTTTATTCTTAACTTCCTATTATCTTACTAGCATGAAAACCGTTTTCGAAATAATTTTTGCTGTGCTTCCACCACTCAACTTTGAGATACTAAGAGGTTTTTCGATACCATCTCCGGATACATATACAGGCAAACGATCATATAAACGATTTCTTAATCGAAAAGATTTCGGCAGAAGTTTCCAGTTCCAAGGGAGGGCTGTAGGATAGTCAGATTTGAATTTACCCATTGCTTGAGTCAGCGTATTCTTTTCAAACTTTTTTTCTTGTTTTTTGACCCCTCTTTAAAAAGGAAATGTTTGGGGAACATGCCCCTAAGATGACTACTGGAACTATCAAACGAGGTGCTTCACGATCACGATCAGACGGTTGTTTTGATAATATAGAAATTGCCAGATACAGTGTATAACTGTTGCCAAACTATATTGCATGTATTAAAAACCATAAAAACTTTTTTTTTTTAATATAGACATGCGTTCTTATCAGCATAAAACTCGAAAATTATGCGAAATTTCAAAAAAGTGTAAAAAATGAATAGTCATTGAGCGCCACCTTCTTATCGGACTAGGAAGTTAAAATTTTAGGGAAACAATACTATGGATAAAACTAAAAAAAATTAGGAGGTGTCTTGGTCTGCAGCTGATTTTTTTTTTTTTTTTTTTTTTTTTTTTTTTTTAATTACCCTAATGTCCAGTAAATATATAAGTAGTTTCAGTTTAAGTTAGTAACAGATTTTCAGTAAGTAGTTTTCTTGAGCCTGTTGTTGGTCTTAAAATGTGTATATGTATTTGTAATCCCTGTGAGTATGCTATTTCCGAGTCGTTCATTTTTAAAAATAGGGATTAACTTGTGGGATACCCTGTATGCAGTTGCAATCTGAGTAATTTTCATTTTTAATTTATTGGCGCGCTTTTTCGATTTTAAGTTGATATAGAAGTGACGACTGCAAGTCTGAATTTATATTTTAAATTACTAATATGTTTTATTACAATAACACCACGGTTAGTCTTTATAGCTAACTGTTAAGGGGACAAACTTGTTTACAAGTATTTTTTACTGTAGCAGAGCTATTTTCTAGATCATGATAAGCAGTAGTTCTTAAATTATTCATAAGATAATTAAATCAAGTTGATAATTTTATATGGCTGTTAGAAACGATAACTATTTATTATTTCTTAAATTGGTGAAAAATTCTCAAATATTATTTTTTAATCACGTGAAATTGAGAAAAACAATTATTATTGTAATTTTGATTCAAATTGCAAAAATGTCAGTATTTTTGCTATCGAATGAATATCTAAAATATAATGCCGTTAGCCCATTAAAAAGCATGATTTTCTGATTTTTTTGGGATGGAACTATGTCTTTGAGATCTTGTAATCATGGCCATCATGCATTTTAAATATCAAAAATCAAGTTTCGTCATTCAAACTCGTAAATAACAAATTTCATTGATAACATCGCAGCTTTATTACGTTCTTTCTAAAAATTGAAGTATCATGAGGTTGCAAATTACATTAAAGTGACTTTCAAAAACGAAATCGTAAATTGAATCATTCTATTCCGCCGCTACAAACAGCAAGGAGGTAAGAAATATTTTCTTTTGTTTAAGCATTACCATTAAAATGACCTTAATTTAAAAATGTTATTTTTCACTCAAAACAAAATTGTTTTTCTTTAATCCTTTATTTACTGATAAAGGATCAAAGAAAAACAGTTTTGAACACAGAACAAATGTGTATTGCTTCAACATTATTTAACCCTTTACTTTACATGACTTTAACAATTAGTGACGGGACTTCTAAGCCCCGTCAGTAAATAAAAGGCTAAGTCATGTTGAAGCAGATACACTTTTTTTGCAGCCAAATATCGTGGGTAATACAGAGAAAATTTATAACCTCAAAATATGGATAATCAAGTTTTTAAGTGAAAGTCCTAGCAAAGCACATTCCCCATACTCGCTATATTACAATCTTCTAGTCCAGTGTATTTAGAAACTATTTTCTATAACACTGACATTTGGCTTAACCTTGGCCTAACCTTTTGACATTAACCTTGACATTTGGTGAGCAGGTACGAAAAAGATCATTTAATGAAATGACATAAATTGTTTGCATTTAATGTCTAAATAGCAAAACATACAAATTTTTACATTCATACATTTGCTATTTTAACATTAAACAACAAGTTTAATGTTAAAATAGCAAATGTCAAAACCAGGTGGAGCCACTGCCATTGACTCATGGATTTCAAATATAAAATATATTAGACGCTACTTTCGGGTTTTTAATTTATGTTATTTTATTAAGTGATCATTTTCGTACCTACTCACCAAATTTCGAGGTTTTATACAAAGTAGTTCCTGGTGAACTACGCTAGAAGATTGTAACACAGCGAGTATAGGATTGAACTACTTTCTGTGACCACCTTAATATTTGGTGCATAGGTACAAAAAAGATCACTTAATGAAATGACATAAATAGTTTGCTTTTAATGTCTCTCTATTATAAATGAGAATTAAAATAGCAAAAAAACAAAACCAGGTGGAGCCACCGCTTATGCATTGATTTAAGGATTTTAAATATAAATATATTAGACGCTATTTTCGAGTTTTTAATTTGTGTCATTTCGTTAAGTGATCATTTTCGAACCTACTCACCAAATTTCAACGTTTTATGCAAAGCAGTTACTAAATGAACTAAGCTGGAAGATTGTAACATAGCGAGTATAGGGAATGCGGGCTACTTGCCCCAAACTGAGAAAAAAAAATATGACGTTCTCTGCTAACCTTCAGGAAGCAGTTTTTAAATTAATTTCGACAATTTCCGCTATGGATGCTGCTCCATAGCGGAAACTGTTGAAATTAATTTAAAAATTGCTTCCTGAAGGTTAACAGAGAACGATATATATTTTTTTCTCAGTTTGGGCCAAAGAAGGACCCCAGGGCCAAAGTAGCCCGCATTCACGGTATAATTGCTTAGGTCATTTGTTCTGTGTCCAAATAAAAAAGGCTATATCAATTGGAAGATTTTTCTCTGTTCAATCTATTCAAATCGCGTAGTTTTTGTACCGTAAATAGTGCTCAACTATTTTTGACTTGATCAAAACTGTACAAAATTATTCGACTTAAAATATATTTCTTATTTTAATACCAATTCGGTAAATTTTCACAATTTAATTTTTTATATTGGTAGCATTTCGTGGGTTTTTTTTATTGGTAGCATTAAAAGCGAACCGATTATTGAGAAAATAGCTCAAGTCGAAACATTTCAAAGGCAACTGTATTTTGTAATTTATTATTTTTATTTACTTGATATGATGCTGAAATACTTTATTGAGAGAGTCGTGTTTTGCACCTTAAATCCCAACCCGCCCTATACCGCCTTGTAGAGAATTTCCCAGCTAACCGCCTTTCGGGCGGTTGCAGGGGTAAACGTATATTTCCAGGTGTCCGATCCGAGCGAAGAAGTTCTGGGATGAGACGATCGTTTATCAGGTAGTTGGGGAGGAACCTTCGATACGCTCCATTTAACCTCATTAGAACCCTGGTCATGTAGAGACGCGTTTTGTATACAACCCCTCTTCCTCCGATCGCTCCAGAAATGTGTTCCAATACCAAAGAAAAGGAGCGGGGCGATTCTCTGCTTGACGCACAGAACAAAGGAACAATGATAGCAATGTTAAAAGTTTAAAGTTAGTCTTTGCTTTCTGAAATTATTCGTTCAGGACTCGGACAAAGTTTTAGATTATATATTCTTCTACTTCATATCTAATCAGCGAATGGAGATTTTTGTTGTATTGTCTTATAGTGCTATAAGAGTTTTTGTCTCAATTTGGTTCTTGTAAGAATAGCGTCATAATAAGTGGAAAATTGAAGAAGACGTAAGTTTTCAAAATGGTTGTAATGGTACCAGTTGTATATTAATGAAAACCCATATATTATATATATTTTGATTAAAGCATTTTGGCACCAGCAAATAGTTTCAACAAATGATCGGTTAAAATGGGATTTTATTAGTATTCAGAAGCGATTATAGAAGCATGTGTAATTGTAAAAGCGATCTTTTAGTGAGAATAACAGTCCCAAAATTTGTTAGTGACAAATGTCATCGGCATCAAATCATATTTGCCAAGTTTCAGATCGATTGGATTATTGCAAGTGAGTTAAATTGGCCTCCGCAGAACATTTCTATAAGCAAAATATGCGGCAAACTACTTTTCAAAATTGAATCCTTAACTAGGGGTATGGAACATCGCACAATTTTTCAATTACACTAAATAATACTGATCATTGCGTTAAAATATGATACGGGATGTTATTTACCATTTTCATATTTTCACTTATTTAAAAACCCACCTAATTGGTGAAGATATTCGATAGACATTACATTGTCCTTTCTTGTGCGGGAAACAGATACAAATCAATCGTTGGTGGGTGATGCTCAAGGGCAGAAAACTCTGTGTTAAAGTAATTCGTGATTATTTTTATTTTTTTCCCCCTTTTAAAAAAAAACTTTTTACGCTTTTATCGCATTTGTACGGGAATTTGGTGGTGGGGAAGTTTAGAACACGTAAGAGGCATTAGCAGAGAGATTTTAATCAAAATAGTTAGGGCTGTTTTTTAGAAATTATTGAAGAACGAGATTTTTTCATGATTTTTCATTATTTCAATCTTATGCGCATGCGCGATTTTGACGAAAACCTAAATGGCAGGACCCATGTCCACCGCCAAACCATGTACCAAATTTGAAGAGTGTAGGTCAATTTGTTCGGGAGTTATTCTGACCACGTGCACAGGCATTTTTTTTTCTATACCACTTTTTTTTTTAAAATCTGGGTGATCCAAAAAAAAAGAAAAAAAAATTAATCGAATGCTGTACTTTCATTACCCTATGTAAAGATATGATACGCAGATTTGCCCGCCATCGACATACACAGCCAACCATCCACAAACAAATTCGAAGTTATTATAAGGGATTTAAAAATGGATCTATTTTAACTTAATGTCTAAGCCAGAAACATATTTTGCCGTATTTCGAATAATTTCACGAGATTGAGTAGTTCTGATCGTTTCAAACTTAAATTCTATGAATACAGTTTAGATATAAGGTGAGTTAATAATAGCCAAGTAAGTTCAGATGGCTGCTTTCAAATGATGCTGATGGTGAAGGATTCCGATTTTTTTGGAAGTGAGCACAATTTATCAACACATAATTTAAATGTCTTTGAAAAATCAATCTTAAAAGTAATTTACTAGTTAACTTTAAATATAACAAAAATGTTATTTCTAATAAGGACAAGTTTTTTTAAAAAACGGTTAATTCTATTAAAGGGCTGCAGTTACTTTTGAATTTTGAGTTTAACATACAACGCACCTTTGAAACAATTACATCCATACATTTCTAAACATGTATTTGTTAAAATTGCATTCCAAACCTCTCATTACATGTACATTCTTTTAGTTTGCAGTTTTAATTTATTAAATTTCTTGTATTAACTTCCGACTTTGTGTGTATATTTGTGTGTTTTGTTTGTCGATGGCAGGCAAATATACGGAGGCCTAATTATGTGAGACTCTTTGACATCATCAAATCGGGCTGAAACTTAGCAGATAGATTCGATGTCGGTGACAATGCATTCTGTCACATTTTGAAGGCTGTCACTGTCACTAAAAGATCATTTTTATGGAATGCTAATAAACCAACTTGCCGTCATCCAATCGCATTGAAATAGCATTAAACCAATAATTGAAGAAATTCTTTCCTGTTGACAAAATAATTTAGTATAAATAATAAAATTGTTTTGATCAGAAGAAATAAAAGATACTTGGATCTGAGTGCATAAATTCACATTCATTTTGAATGAATAAATTTTGAGAAGTAGTTTGCAACATATTTTGCTGATAGAGATAGTGTTAGTATCGAAATTAAAATTTTTAAAACAAGCACACGCTGGCAACAGAAACGGTGCTATGTTAATGAATATAAAAATTGACTTATGTATACAAAGGATTTATATTTAAAACTTTGTTTTTATGGGTTATATTATTTTTACAGTCAAAAACGATTTTTTGTGAAGTGTTAGTTGCAAAATCGCTTTTTACTTAAGGAGCGCAAAAGGCTTTTTTCCTAGAAAATTTTATTTTTTAATAATAGCTTTTGCGGAATAGGAAGGTTTATGTTCTTTAACTGGTAATTTCCAAATCTCCCTTCTTGCTTATACCAGCAAAGAAATTGTTTTTTTGATGGATATGCATTTACAAGATGATTCACCCTAATGTCACTAATTGTAGCTGGTTGTCTATAAATTCATATTTGATCTAGTTAAAACAATTATTTTGCCATATAATTTGACCACCAACTAAAAATACAGAACGTTATCACAACGTTCTTACGCAGCTCGGTAAACCTTCTACTCGAGGTGATGTGTCAAAATTGGAAATGGTCTGTTCCACAGGTTCTCTCGGGAGACAATTTTATAAATGATCCAAAGTGGACAACTTACAATAGTATTTACCTTTCATAATTCAATGTCAAGCGCAAGTCCAGTCAACACACCTAAAAATCTAAAATCCTTTTGTTGAGGAAATTCACGCTTCAAATAACCGCTGGTGAGAAAACGGAATCATTAATCTTAAAATAAATATCCTTACCCTCTGGTCCCGAATAGTGTTAAAGGGTAAACACCATATAGGACAATGGAATTTTCTTTGGTTTACTTTTTCTTTTGAATCCGATAGGGAGAAGAAAGGGTTAAAGAGAGAGCAAGCTGTTTGCGTAAATTAAAGAACTTTAGGCAGAAAATGTTACTGGATTTGATATTACCTGGGTTCACACTCAAATCACAGAATGAAAATCACTGGCTTTTCAATGACTTTTATGGACCTAGATAATGTTTTTAATGACCTTTGAAAATTTGTTTTCGTGCATCATGTCTATATATAAATTTTTAATAGAATATATTATACCAGAAAATTTACAAGTCTGCGCATGCGTAATAAAATATGTCACAGAATTCTGATAACAGTGCGGACAAGTGGTGGTCACGCGGGGATAGCAAGTCTGAGTAGTACTATTATAAAATTTGCGGTTGGCACAACAGCCGTAAAAATTAAGGACTTATAAGGAACTTTAAGAATTTTCAAGGACTTTTAAGCACCTCTAAGCATTTTCAAGTACTTTCAAGGCCTTGAAAACGAGTTCAAAAATATTAAGCACTTTTAATAACTTTCAATGACCGTGGAAACCCTGATTACGTTAAAATGGAAGGTTACATTAAAAAAAGATTCTAACTTTCGTAGTCAGCAGTTAAGAGCTTCAAAAGAATCATTCCTGCGATTATTAACATCCTTATCAATTATGGATTACTAAAAATGAAAAATCAAATATTGAATTGTGTAGCTGAACTTATGGAAAATATAAACTTTCGTTATTTTTATTTTTCACCCTTCTTATATATTATATTTATAAGATCAAATTGCTTTTTCCAGAGAAAAGCAAAATAAATTTATTGATTTTGATAAATATTTTGGTAATCGTTGCGGAAAAAACCCCTCCCTTTTAGAGGGCCTCATGAGTTGATTTCTTTTAATATTATTTTAGAGTATTCTTTACCATATAATGTTTATGTAAGTGTTTACTGATAGAATTAAAGCGTTAACAAAATTAAAATCGGAAAAAATACAAATTCAAAGTTGTGTCGGCTAAGAATATTTAATCCCTTTTAAGGCATCTATGTAGAATCCAATAATAAATTTAGACGTTATCAAACGCAAAGACTACACTAGGACATTGATGCGCCAAAACAACGTGAACCGTACACAGTCTGGAAATGGTGTGTCTTTCAGGGGTTTCCACTTTTTTTTTACTCTGAAAAGTTCTGCTTGTTTTACATTTTTTTTTTTTTTTTTAATTAGACTTTATAGGCCTTTATCAAACTAAACTTAACTGTAGCCCCTAAAAAAAAATCTAACTCCACCATTGTTCTGTGCACACATTAGTACACCATTATATTTTTATTCCACTATTTTTGTAGTTGAAAACAAAGCTATGAATGTTTTCCTCTTTTTGACATTTTGACTTGTTTTCACCCATGGTCTTTGAAGAGGAAAATGTCGCGCATTTACGCATCAAGAAGGAGAAAATCCGAAAAACTCTCTGACAATCAACGCAATACTATCTGTCTACTAATTAATTTTTGTAAGACAATTTTGGTAAAAATCATTTGAGAGAAAGCATACACTTTTTACAAAATGATACTTGTTCTGAACAGATATTGTAAGAAATTCTTTCAATTGTCTGTCAAATAAATCGAATTTTAAAACTCAACAAAACTGCACATTATGAAACATTAAAATACAGTTGTCTTAAAAACACGAAGCGTCATCGTCCGTATCCGTAGTTGGGTTGTCCATCAATAAACACAATATTTGAAGTTTAAAAATACTGTTTAATATGTACATTGTACATACTTAAAGGAAAAGCCTTTTTTTTTTTACAAAGACAACTTATCAGTTAAGAATTTAACTTATTAAATTGTGCTATTAAAGAAAAAGTGACCTTCTATTGTTGGTGAAATTAAACTTCCTTTACCGTCTTAATTATCATTTAAAACAAATTAATCGAAAATATATAACTTCAATTTTTAAAGCAAATTATTAATTGTTTAAAATATAAATTTCTGTTCGAGTTTGAAATCCCTCGTTGAGATCTTACGATGAATCAAAGTAGGTACGTAATGATATGTAGTATAACTGAGTATTGTGTCTTTTAATTGACTAATTATAACTATATATTAGGATGGTCTATGTAAGGCGTCAAAAACGAAATTTCATCTGATTTTAACTCTCACCCCTTCATTCCTTTCGTTTTGGTCTATCTTGACAGTGTGCCAAATTTCATTTCAATAATATATTAACCCGTGTCGCAAATAGCCTGAAGTTCTTAAAAGATTACTAAAATTGAAATTGTTTGAAAAAAAAAAATATTAAATTTCTTCGGCTTCAATTTCATACCCCCGAATATTTTTTCTTTTGACCTATTTTTGTAGAGAACCAAGTTTTATTATGATAAATTAGTATTAACCCTGCTAAATTGATATTGAAGTTTGTAAAAATAAAAACAGAATTGACAAAAATGAACGAACATATTCTATAAGTTTTATTTCCTAAATTTAAAAAAGTTGCAAAATATTGATACAATTTAACTAACAAAATCTAACATTTAAACAACAAAAATGTAAGATTTTTAGCGGTATTTTTTTTTTTTTTTTTTTAGTAATGCCTCATATTTTACAATATGTGTAGTACTGCTTGCAGTGATCGTCCACACGTTGATCGTTGCTGCACACGTTAATCACTTTTCATTTACAAAAATGACCACAATAATATTTTTTATAGTCAAAGGTAAAAAATGGGGGTAAGAATACAAAATTTGTAAGTTGGAAAATAAGGAACACCCTGCGCTGTACAGTAAAATGCAGCTATGTGATGCGAACTTCCATTTTCCTTACGGCACAGCTTAATCTCTTTTAATTTTCAAAAAATTGCTTACAATAATATTTTTATCGCCAAAGGGAAAAGAATTGGAGGGTGAGGAAAAAAGAAATCTGAAAGTTAAAAAAATAAGGACCACATATATGCCGTAGTCCCTTATTACAAATTTTTCTGTTACACTTTCTAGGCCATTTTGTTACGATTTAATTGCAAAATCTGAAATATGATAAGAATAGCTATTTGATATGCATACAACTGATACTATTACAATCACTTTGAAAACTTACGTCTTCTTCAATTTTCCACTTATTTTGACGCTATCCTTACAAGAACCAAATTGAGACACAAACTCTTATAGCACTATAAGACAATAAAAAAAACCCCTCCATTCGCTAATTAGATATAAAGTCACAGAAATTTACGGATTCAGATAGAGCATGTAAAATATGTTATGTTTCAATTCTTCGTCTTTCTGAAAAAGGTAAAGAAGTCCTACAAAGAGGCAAATGAGTTGAACTGCCGACCGCTGAACTTTTTTAATTGGAAGGTCCTTGTAAAGAAACTTATTTTTAAAATCTAAAACTTTGTCCGAACCCTGAACAAATAAGTACAGAAAGCTAAGACGAACTTTTAAGATTGCTACTCTTTGTCCTATGTTATGTGCGGTCAAGCAGAGAATCGAGTAGCTTCTTTCTTTTTGTATTGAAAAGTAAGCACAGTCCTGGAGCGATCGCAGAAAAGGGACCGTACACAAAGTGCATTTCAACGTGACCAGGGTTCTAATGAGGTTAAATGGAGCGTATCGAAAAATCCTCCCCAACTACATGATTAACGATCGTCTCAACCCAGAACTTCTTCCCTCGGATACAGAATCATCCCAGGAGTGGCAGACAGGAGAACGAGTCGGGCGAGTTCATTTCCAGTTTTTATGAATGGAAAGTCATCGGGGTTTTGTGAAACCCACAACGCTGACTCCATGGGATTTAAAGGGTTAAAGTGTTAAAGCAAGATCAAGTTTGGGTCTCTATATAAGTAATCGAAATACTACCTTATTTTTTCATGTGTATGGGAAGTTTTGGTTTCGAGACAAAGACCGTATCGTAATAATACATTCAAATATGGACCTGACTTCATGCTTGGTCATATATATCAGGGATAACCTTACCCAGCTATCTCTGATATATAACCAAGTTACCCGGAAAGGGGACGTACTTAAAATAGGTAATGCAAAAATTTAACTTTTTTACCCCCTCACCCTCTCCCATCTAATAAAAAAAAATTAAAAATGTACAATTTAAGGAGATTTGAAATTAAATCAAATAAAGTAGAGTCCAACTTATTGCGGATAATGTTTTGGGCAAATAATATCAAATCCTCAATATTTTATTGTATTGGGTTCCAGTCCTAGGACACTATACCCATTCAAATGGTTTAGTTACATTTAGGATTGGTTTACATCTAATTGGGGTGGCACGAAAATACAATGTAAAGAATAAAAATAACGTAAAACTTATTAGTCACTAACTAACTATTTATTTAAACTTTAATTAACAAAAAAAAAAAATGGGGATTAAATTTTACCTCACAAAAGTGTAATCGTTGCGAAATATAAAGCGTTCATCTCATCCCCCTTCCATGTCATGATCCATCACTTTGGACAAACCCCCTTCCTCACTCCATACGTCCCCGATGTACATCCCCTAAAACCAAAAGCAAACAAAGAAATTGGTCCACCTTGTAACCTCAAAATTTAAAGAATACTTATGCTAAAAAAATAATAACATTGTTACTTACGTCAAGTTTATTAGTTCTAAATTGACAAACAAGACAAAAAAAAACTTGCTTTGAGACATTCCTACAGTACTGGCAAATGTAAAACATGGATATGATCTTATGGTTCTGGAAAGAGCAACCTATGGCTTAGTTACTCCAACCGACCTTAGTTTATTCAAAGTCTTAAACCAAAATTTATTCTTATTATTTTTTGAAAATCTCTATAACGACTTCAGTAAGAAATATTTTACAAAAAGAAGTTATATCTAAAACCTCTGCAATGGCTGGACAATTAGGTATTAAGGCAAGAGTTAAAACCTTTCAACTAGTTTCTTCAACACCATTACGGTGAATGCAAAGGCAAAACATTAACCCTTAAGTACATTAATTTTAAATTTTAATAAATAAAATTTCAAATCAACCAGGACATAGGTGTAGCTACTGAAAAAAATACAAAAAAACAAGGATTTTGCATATTGATGTATTTTTACATTACAAAGAAAAGCTACATCTTTCTTGCATAAATTTGTCAGTATATGCAAAAAATATATATTATTCGTTACTCTTAGTTTGTTTCTATCCGGAAACAATATTTCCTGTGCGTTTTTATTACTTCCTGTGTAAATTATACGTAATTCGTAACACCTGCCGAAATGAAATTGTACTCAGCCAACAGCGCCCCCAACGATAAAATTTAATGCAAATAAAGAAATAAATTGTTCAAGATTCTTGTTGCATTCGAAAACGATAAAATAGTTTTGGTAAAAAAAAAAAAACTATGCAAAGTCATAAAGAGATATGAGGTTTTAAACACACGATTTTTACATCGAATACTACGATACGAATTTTAAACATCGCTACATCGCTATTCATTATTTAGGGAATGTAGACAATTGTCAGAAATATGCATTTAAGGGTTAAATTTACTGAAATCGGACGTTTTCAGTCTCCCCTACCAGTAAAAAGAATATTTAGTACTGCCTTTGTCTGGATCAATTAATTTTAATTATCTAAGGTACAATTTTAATGGGACGAAATATTTCCAATGGCAAATTGTGGAGACGAACACATGATGCTTGTAGCTTCAATAACAGCTTATAACGAGCTTAGACTTTATTGTGACGCAACCTTAATAATGCTTATGAATTTAGAATTCGAAGTTAATTTTTGTGAATTATTTTCATAAATATGTGGTGCACAATAAACACAAATCACAAAAAATAAGGTTCTAAAATAAAAGTATTGGAAATAAAATGCATTTGATTGAATATTTTGGTTTCTTTTGATTATCAATTTTTTGATATTTTTTTTAATGAAAGAACCAACGTCCTTGATCTTTCCCAAAATTAACTTCTGCAATTTTAAGGTGTTAAAAATTTGAATTTAAATTTTGGATGCAGCTGGTTTTAAGGCAAAACAGCTGATCAACAACTTTAGCAGGCAACAGTAACTCTTGAAAAGTTGCCTATTGCACAAGACTTTCCCAAAACATGATTTACAGTTACTAGGTGGATAAATAATACTTTGAAAACAGGACAAAATAAAAAGTTGTAGCAAAAATTATGAACAATATTCATGAAACGAATAAAAAAAAATATGGATTTTGCTCAACGGAAAAATTCAAATACAAATGAATTTTTTTAAAACTATAAATACAATATAAATGCATATTATTTTACTAAAAATAAATTGTCATGCAAGAATCTTGTATGGAGTTGATTTTGAAACAGGCTTTTTACTTTAAAAGCATTTTTCACACTAAAAGAAGAGGTTTTTTACCTAATCCTTTAGCAGTGTATCCAGAACTAATAAAAAAAAAGTCATTTTAAAAAAATTAATGGATTTGGATTCGACTCTGCACGCCTCATTTGTACAGATGTAATAAACTAACAACCATTCTCTGAATAAAAAAAAGCAATATTTTCTAAATAGTTGCTCTTTTTTTTAAAGTATCATACGTAGAAAACACATTCGCTAACATTATATTTTAATAAACTTTTATTTTACATTATTTTGAATTAAAAGTGGTAAATTTTAAAAAAATATCTTCAATTTGAAAAGATGGTAGTATTTCCTTTAATAAATAAATTTCAGCAAATGTAATTTAACAAGAGAATTTTTATTACAAGTTCAAACCTTAACGCATTCTTATAATCTTATAAATGAATATTATATGAAAATATTACATGTAATGTAATATGAAGGCTAGACAAATAATACTTTAGAAAAACTTTTCCTTTTCAGAAGAGAGAAAAAATTAATTCTGTCTGCCGATATTGCAATTGAATAGTTTCATTTCCTTGAAAACGAAGAAGTAAAACCAAAAAGCGAAACCTTTACGTCACAAAACTTTTAAAATAGTATAAATTTACTATACTTCTAAAAATATTAAAATATTATTTTAGAAAATTTTAATTATTCGCATGTAAACCAATTTCATGCAAACTAAACTTAATGCAATTCCATGGCAAATTTGCAAAACAGATATATCCTTTGAATCTCTAAAACCAATCGAAACAATTGCATACAATGCAATATTTATTAAGTAGTGTAAAAATGGGATTTAAAACATTTCAAATATCATTAATTTCCAAATAAATCTACTACTTCATCAAGTATCTGAATAAAAACTCATATTTAAAGAGTTGCATTAAAATTTTTTCCTCTCATAATGCTACAGTATAGAAAGAAGAATAGCATTTAGAAATTTAAAAGTAACATAATTATTTAAAAAATTAAAGCATTTAGCCAAAAAAAATACTGCTGTCTTTAAAACTAGTGTATAGGTAAAAAGTAATCATATCAGAAAGCATTTGAGTAACTGCAAACATAAAATAAAAAGGTCATGGTATCATACCTCCTTAAAAACAATACTTAAGGCGTCTTCTCACTTTAGGCACCTCGAAAATAGGCTATTTTCGCGATTTTTTTTCGAGGATTTTTGCAAACAATTATGGGATAAAATGAATCCTATATAATAAACACATCTTTCAAGTACAAGAAATTTTTTATTTTTTTATTTTTTGAACAATTATTATAATAAAACAGTAGCATCGAAAAACCCGTGTAGAAATGTAATGTTCGTGGCTTGTTGATGAAATTTCGGAAACTATCCGGCCGATTGTCATGAAATTTGAATGACATATTCTTCATAGTTATGGCTATAGCGCATATCATCAGATTTTTGGATATTCGCGAAAATAACAAAATGGCTAACGTTTTTCGAAAAAGTAAAAAAAAAAAAAAAAAAAAAAAACTCGTTTTTTTTGCAGTTTTTTGTAAAAAAAAAAAATACTTCAAATCAAAATTTCAAAAATCTGATGATATACGCTATAGCCATAACTATGAAGAATATGTCATTCAAATTTCATGACAATCGGCCGGATAGTTTCCGAAATTTCATCAACAAGCCACGAACATTACATTTCTACACGGGTTTTTCGATGCTACTGTTTTATTATAATAATTGTTCAAAAAAATAAAAAATAAAAATTTCTTGTACTTGAAAGATGTGTTTATTATATAGGATCCATTTTATCCCATAATTGTTTGCAAAAATCCTCGAAAAAAAATCGCAAAAATAGCCTATTTTCGAGGTGCCTAAAGTGAGAAGACGCCTTAAATACTCGAATTTAAATTGCCTTATCAATTTTGAATAATGGATAGAAATATTTATAAGGACTTTAAGAATTTAAATAATAAGGCATCACATTGATAAAACATTGCAAACCACTGCCTAGTTTGTCGATGGTACTAAGTATTAAATAAAATATAAAAGTAAAAATAACAATACAAAGAAAAGATCTCATGGTTTAAAAAAAAGAGGGGGAGGGGTTTGCTTTTAAATTCTCTAGAGAGAATATAGTTTCTTATCAAGTATCTTATGTAATGCAGAAAAGCAATTTCTGAAGTTTACTTTTTTAGCTCGAGGGCTACACTTTTCTGTGACACGGCTACAATTCAAAAGTAAAAAAATAAATCAACTGATGGTGCAGTTCTTTCAGTACTTAACGAGGCCTGTAAGTTGTTGCGTTGGGATTAGAAAATGGCGGATGAGGAACGTTAAAATCAAGAATAGATTTTCTAAACGGACTGAAAATATATCATCCATGTTGGGAAACCTTTACGGCCGTAGTCCGATAAATGAGATTATACTACTACCTTATATTTCAAGAGTTGTGAGAAACACTACTGAAAACTACCAATATGTTTTGTGATCTACGGAAATTTATGAAAAGTAATGGATTTAAGGTTAAAGTTAAATCTTCCAGTCCAATCTAAAGTCGTCCTTTTTATGATTCTTTTATACAGAATCAACTCCAGGCAATGGTTGAAATTTTTTGCTCCTAAAAATATTGAAAAACGTTTACATGCTAATATAAATGCTTTTATGGCTGAAAAAGAAATGAAAATTTCTAAAAAGTACAAGACAATTACACGATAATTTAAAAGTTGTTTCAAATAATACATCTTCTAAGACATGCTTGAATTTTCGTAAAGCTATGTTACGAATATTGAATCGAAGCTCAATAGCTCTTTAGAAGCCATTTCCATGTTTGCAGATGAACATAAATTGAGTTTTAACCCCGTCAAATCTATTACCACTTTCTTTATTACAAATAAGCACCTCTATAACTACCAGCCATCCTTGTTCCTCAAAAACCAGAAACTCACCTACGAGAAACATCCAAAATATTTGGGTTTCATTCTTGATCCCGAATTTACTTGCAATAAACACATTGAATATATAGCCTTGAAAGCCAGGAAAAGATTAAATATTATTAAGCACATTGCAGATAGAGACTGGGGAGCGGACGCAACTACGCTCAGAACCTCCTATCAGGCACTTATTAGACCTATTCTAGAATATGGCTGCCCTATCTACTGCTGTGCTTCTGATACGAACTTGAACAAATTGGAAAGGATTCACTTGAGTGCTGCCCGCATAATCACAGGACTGAAACGTAGCTGTCCTTCAGAAATTGTTCTTTACGAAGCGGATCTGTAACCACTCTCTCTCAGAAGGCAGGCAGGCTTGCTCAAATATTTCAATAAACTTTCCAGCTTAAACCAAGAAAATAAAACGGCCTATTACTTAAATAACTGGACAAGCAATCAAAGACTTAAGAAACACAGTCCTTTCAGCCAAGTTAAATCACAGAAGTTAATGGCAGATAATGTAGAGCCCCACTGTCTTAATACTAATTTGAACACTTACGATGGACTCTCCAATGTTGATTTTATTGATTGCCTTCCCACCACACTTAATAAGAATGAATGTTGTCCGGAATTTCTTAGGCAATTGGCATTGGAAATTATTAATCAAATTCCTTCAATTGACATCAAAATCTATACAGATGGCAGCAAAATAGATATACAGGCAGGCAGTGGAATTTATATAGAAACGCCCGTAGAGAAACATTCTATTAAACAACGTAATCCAGATTTCTGCTCTGTCTTTCGAAGCGAATTAATAGCAATTGACCTGGGTTTAGAGAATATCTTTGGCGATGTCAACTACGGAGACGGATTCTATCCGATAGCCGAAGTTCCATTCAACACCTTAAAAACTGGGCCCTCGTGGGAGACAAAACCAGTCTATCCATAATACGCAAAGTCAAGAGCATATCCCGACTGCACAAAGTGCACTTTCAGTGGATCCCGTCACATGTAGACATCCACGGAAATGAATTGGCTGACACTCTTGCTAAGGAGGGACTAGAACACCCTGTCCTCTCTACTCAAGAACTCACATATCAAGAGTTATACTCAAAGAAAATTGCTCAAAATAAAGCGAAATGGCATATACCTCCATCTCACGAATGGTATAAAGCCAAAAAGCCAGGACACTCCCTATCTCTTCCTTGTGATAGGCACACCAATACCCGTCTGTCCCGACTTGCTAGTGGTCACCTTAAAGGCCTCACATATTCCGGGGGAAGCAAAAGTTTTCCTCTTTGCCCTAAATGCCAAAAAGAACAGGCATCACCTCAGCACATTTTGGACTGCCTTGGACTGGACTGGGAGGACATTTATAAATGTCCACAACTAGTGTCAGACTTCATTAATGTCAATGGCTTCACTGATATTGTCTGACTTCGTCAGACAAAAGGGAGATTAGAAACAACAACAACGAATATGTGTAAAACGCTTTGCACATATTCGTACATACAATATGAAGTTTTTTTTTTTTTTTTTTTTTTTTTTTAAATAATATAAATAGACCTTTCGAAAAAATCTCTTTTTAACTGCATAAAATTAGTGACAAAGTTGAAATTATTTTTTCTAATAGATTTCTTGTCTTCTAAGTTAAAATTTCAAAAGGAATTTGTAGGTTTTGAAATAATATTCTAAAACTCACCACTATATTTTTAAAATTGAAGATAATAGGATTTGATCTTGCCTCTTTGCCATCAATCATGCTGAATTTTAAACAAAATGCATAGAAATATAGATCATGATTCTACTGGTCTGCCATGGTGTGAAAACTAACGATATTTTTTAAAAATCAACTTTGAATAAGTTGAACTAAATTCGACTGCCAAATATGTGTTACAACTTGCAAAATAATGAACTTTTTTTTTTTTTTTTGATAAACCACCGCTCTTTAATTTTCTGTGAGAAATGTCGCCAAAGATTCAAACTTCTGGCGAAGTCTTGCATATTTTAAAAATGAGCAAGTTGACAATATTTATATCGTCACTGATGATAAAAAAAAATTAATTATTTTCTAATTCGCGTTAACATTTCGTGTAGTGTTGACGAAATCCCGGTCTTAATAAGTCAATTCTATTAGGAAGTAATGCAAGATTAAATAACATTGATAACCTTTAAAAGTGGGAAAGTAAGAAGATGAAAAAAGATTCACGCCCTAAACTGATTGAAATATTGTTCAAATAGCATTATTATATGCTTCCAAACTCATAAAACTGAATAATTTTACAAAAAAATTCAAAAAAACAAATGTGAGCGAATAAAATAGATGTTTTCTCATCCTAAGGTGATTTGAATCTTTTAGTTACAGAATGTGTTTCCATATCAATGAGATTACAATGGATAAAATTTTCTCTCCTTAATCTCTTTAAACACTTGCTAGTATATAACAGAGCAGGTTTTTTTTAAATTCATTTTGAAAAAACCAAAGTAACTTAGGTCCAGTTTATTAAATAAAATTACAGCTATTAATAAAAGTGGAACTTTAAAAATAATTTTGGGGAAATCTAAATATTTAGGTAACTATATAAAATTATTTTTCATTATGAAAATTAGTCGAATCTATCGAATTTTTTCGTGGAACCAACACGTTCAAAAATACTTTTCTTTTTTAAAATTCGAAAAACATTATCTTCTATTTAGAGATAATGAGGTCCGATGTTCCAGCTAATAGGACGGAAAGCAAATAAACAATAATTCTACATTTCTAAACCAAGCATTCTGTATAGGGATATTATTTAAAAGATTGTGCTGTAGTAAATAAAATATTTTCGAAGCTATGATAAGTTTTCAATTTACTTGGGAATAAGTATTTCTATTTGTACATGATTTAAGCACCTAATTTAAGATGCGTAACAATTAAACTTTTATAAAATATACTAGGGAAGACAATACATTTTGCACTTACGGTATTTCTTGTCAACATTAAAACCATGAAAAGTTAATTATATTGCACTTGGTTGGAGAAAAACTTTTTGGCACTGGAATTTCCCTATTAGTTTTTGCGTCAACGAAAAACCCTTTAATTTAAAAAAAAAAAAAAAAAAAACTGTAGCACGAGCCTCGAGCTACAATGGAAGTTGACAGCCTTGTAATTGGCTCTAATCCACTCCGCTCTGATCTGCTCTGCTCTGCTTAGCGATAGTGGACGCCAAGCTTCAGGGCATTTGGCGATTTTTTTTCATTTAACGATTAAAAAAATCTCAAAACCCAAAAACACGGTAACTAAAAGAAAATTAAAACATAAATAATAATAAAATTAAGTTAAAATATAAATATTAAGAGTTCTCTTAATATATATTATATATAATTCTCTTGCGTAACGTCCAAATTCGGCTATATTTATGTGAGCAGAATGGCAATGACTTCAAACAAATCTTCTAAATGTACTTTATGCACGAATTTCCAAATTTAGAAATCCAGCCAATCACAATATATCTTTTGAAATTTGACTAATACATCTCGCAACAGCAACAACTTGGATTCGCTATATTTTGTTTTTCTTATTGCAGTTTACAGATAGAAATTATTGCCTATTTAAAACGTATTGATTTAATAGTTACGATGATACAAGAATAAATAGACTCAAGATGTGTATATTCCTTTTGAATTAGAATTCCGGATTAACCAGACTTTTCGGAAGAGTTATCTGCGGGAACATGTTCCGGAGGTCGGCGGGTTGCATTCAGAGCTAAATCGCCAAATTTCAAAAAGTCGCTAAGAGGCATTGTGCAGTAAATCTGAACCTATATTCATTTCTATCAGTGCAAATTCAGCTATTACGAATTGAAAACTATCAAATTAACGAATAAAACCACCCACTCAACTTCAAAATCTCATATGAAATAAAAAAAAACTTTTGGCGAAATAGAGCTAATTTTCTCGCCAAATTTGGTTTTCAAAAAATTCCTGTTGATTGAATGCCAGATAATTGGCCTTTCACTGTTTTATTTTATTTTCTAAGTAACGCAAAAAAAGATTATGCGAACATATGATTGCTTCGTTAAGAAATTTCGATAAACAACTTTATTTATTTTAGCGCTTCATATGATACCAGCCCAAAAATTTTAATTGTTAACCGATCTTTTCTAAATATATGTACGATACTGTTTAGTTTTGTTGTTTTCCAAGAACTTTCTACCACGTTGCCACACTGTCCCTGCTTAATGCGTCTCGACAGCAGTAGGATAATGACGAGGCAAGTAATCTGGCTCTTCATAAATAACAAAAAGTTTTCAATTTCATGGCATTATGAAGCTGAAATAGCTTTTTGTTAGGGCATATTTTAAATGCTTCACTTTGAGGCGAGCAAAGCGTGCCAAGGGGATTGCATAGCAACCCAGGGGGTTGGCGAGCGTTAGCGGAGCCCCCTAGTTTATTAAGATATTCTTAATATTACTATCTTGCGTTAGGCGGTTACCAGTTGGCGCCAAACTTAAATGTTTAAATGGCGCGCATTCAAAGAACATTTCGTAGAATGGTAATTGGAAATATTGATATAAAAGCAAGCAGAATCATTGAAAGAGATTGAAACGGGGAAAATAGCAGCGGAATTGAGAAAAAATGCTCAAATGCAAGATATTGTGGAGAATACAAGTAATAGACTTTCTAGTTCTTCATTGTTCATTGACTGATGTGAGACAGATTTTGGAATCTACAAATTCTTCAAATGAAAATGAAGATTTTGAAACATAAACAACTTGAAATGAAAAAGACAATTAATAAGTCAAGATTCCTCTTCAACTTCGCAAATGAAAACTAAACTTCCAAATGTAGCACAGGCTTGTGACAGAACTGGTGTGTCCGATAGATCAGCGTCAATTCTTATAAATGCTGCTCTAAACGATATGGGAAAAATTACCAAAGAAGATTCTTCTAAAGTAATCGATCGTAGCAAAACCAAAAAGGAAAATATAAAAAACTGCATTGATATGAGGAGTGGGGAAAGGAAAACACTCTTTTTGGAATTTGCGATGTACTTTGACTGTCGAAAATACAAGACATATATTCAAATTAAGGAAGGGAAAGGGCAACTAGAAAGACAATAACAGAAGAGCATGTTGTTTTACTTTCAGAACATGGATCAAAATATGTTGAGAGTGCTTTTTCTCTCCCCCAAGTCAATGCGGTTTTTATTCCATCCTTTCTGCTTTTGCTACAATCGACTACCCTAGAATGATCATCTGTGGTAAATATTCCTATATCATTTAAAGCAGAATTTATAAGAATTGACGCTGATTTATCGGACACACCAGTTCTGTCACAAGTCTGTGCTACATTTGGAAGTTTAGTTCTCATTTACGAAGTTGAAGGAGAATCTTGACTTATAATTGTCTTTTTCATTTCAAGTTGCTTGTATTCAAAGACAGTATTTTCATTCTCATTTGAAGAATTTGAAGATTCCGAAATCTATCTATATCAGAACTAGAAAGTCTATTACCTGTATTTTCCACAATATCTTGCATTTCAGCATTTTTACTTAATTCTGCTGCTTTTTTTCCGTTTCAATCTCTTTTCAATCATTTTCTTGCTTTTATATCAACATTTCCAATTACCATTCTACGAAATGTTCTTTGATCCGTAAAACAAGCTCTTTCAGTTACAGATAATTTAATTTTGTAATTACAGAATAGAAAGTCCTTTCATTTACATAATGAAGTATCAAACAAATTTCTCTCAGCGGATTTTTTAAGAGACACACTTTTTTCGAAAAATTTTAATACATCTTCTCTTTTCACCTTTTAATACACCTACTCTTTTCTTATCTTATGTTTTATTTGTTCATCCTATACAATAGGAAGTGAACTATTTCCCCATAAGCATATAACATCTTTATTAAATGGGAGCACACATCAGCAAACATGAAAAAAAATGTGGCATTCACGTAACACAAACTAAATAGAAAGCTCTAGAAAGACAACCAACTCGAGCAAAGAGCGCAGTTGATAATAGTGACGCATAGAAACCATTAGCCAGAGTCAGAAGAGCATAAGCGTTAGCAATGCACATTTGAAAGCCATCACGCGATTTCCAAGATCATTAAAATATTGATTGATTATTTATTTTTTTTCTTCTAAAATTCAATTTCAACCATTTGTAGTTTCAAATGAGAGAGATATTTTTACATTTTGTTTTGGCCAGTTTGGTGAGAATTTGGGCTAAAAATTTAAAATTCGAAGTTATTTAGGCAGCCAAAGATAATATTTTATTTATCTGAAATTTTGTATGATAAATAGACTTTGTAAGAGACAACTTTTCCACATGTAGGCGTTATATATTTCTTAGATTTAATTTTTTTTTCTCTCCACCCTAGTCTACATTTCGTCGTTCTTGTTATCAAATTTATCGTTCTTCTGCGGTTTCACTTGGCGTTTAAATTTGAAAGATTCCTATTCATTGAAAGCACAAATCTACCAAGCTCGTTCAACTTTCACTTGACGGATTTACACATTCAACCAAATGCATTTTTGTTCCCTATATTTCCAAAAAATTATTTTGATATTTATCAGCATGTTTGGTAAAAAAAAAAAAAAAATACCCTAATTTTTTTAAAATAAAAATAATTATTGATGTAATATTAAAGTAAAAAATATGGTTACCTGGTATTTTTCTGTCTTAAGTTTTAGTGTTTTTAAAAATATTTTATTTCCTGGAAAAGCGAAATTCAATTATTTTAATACATGGTGCACATATTTCAAAAGAGCAATTTTCCCTTGATTGACGTATTTCTGTTTTGGAAGAGTGTTCTGAGTGTTTATGGGACTTCCCTCCGTGTAGGAGGGCATATTAATAACTAGAACTTCAAATTCGGCGAATATTTATGGTATTGGTAGTTCTTATTTTACATTGTTTGTAAGAAAAAGTGCCCAGAGAATTATCAGAATTTATCTATTTTATTCCTTATTCCAATCAGAAGGCACCCACTTTTCACTTCACTGGATAAACCCGCTATATTTCAGAAATACCCTGAGATTTATTATTTGTTCATTCTTCATTTCAGATGAAAAACCATACGTTTAAAAAATTAATTTATTTAGACCGTCCATGTTTTTCTCTTTTACCCTGAACCCACAAAATTCTAAATAATCACCAATGTGGTGTTTAGATTAAAATATTCTTAAGTGCTTATTTTTTTCAACAGATGAAGTCTTCAAACGTTATTAATATCTTTACCCTGACATGCGTTTTGCTCTTAGCCATTTCCACACTAGAAATGATAAACAACAACCATTTTTTGAACTGTCAGACGAGGAATCGAAGATGAGCTTGGAACAATCACTGACTACTGAGTATGGGCCTTTTAAATTAAGACGGGGGGGAGGGGGACAATGTATACGCAGAGATATGATAGTGCTGAAATCGTTGCATGTCTTACGCACTGACATTCTAGAAATATGGCCCCAATAAAACTATTTAACCCTTGATTAAGCGGGCGAACTTTTGACGTGAGGGACAAATGTCCCCCAAATTCAAGTGGGTATTAATATTCAATAAGTGGGTATATTAATTAAAAACACAACATTAATGAACTGGATAAAGTAAAAATTTAAAAAAAAAATACATTTTTAAAATAACTTGAAAAAAAAAACTGTAAGAAGGCTCTGATCATAGACTGCCATCTATTGAGAAATGAATTGTGGGAGAAATTTGTCAAATTTTTCTAAAAATTGTCAATAAATTTTAATAAATTTAATTAAATTTGTCAAAGCGGTAAATTAAGTAGTCAGATCCTCAATCCAACTTGCAAATTAAATTTTTGAGATATATATGGATATTTTGACTCACGCATAAAGAAAAATTAAACATTTTTAAAATGCCTTTAAATGATTTTGGTACTGATAACAATGGTCTGTAATTTCAACTCGTTGTAACGCTCAACCCGTAATATACTCCGTGCTTGTTCACTGCACAAACTTAAAACTATAAATGAGAACATCTCCTCTTGACATTTTCTTAGTTTATTTGAAGACAGAAGATAATCACGACAAAAGACAGGAAATTAATATAAAGTATTTGATTTCCATAAATCCATGCTGACCCTATGATCTAGTTAGGGTCGCATCATGATCTAATCTGCTGAAGTTTCGGCACCAGTCAGTTCGGTACGCGTCTGGCCACCTAGTTGGCGGCTCAGTTTTAAAGCAGTAAAAAAAGGCTTAGATGAAAATTAATTCGTAGTTTAAAAGACTTTTTTTTTGTTTTTTTTTGTTTTTTGGAACTACCGACTGTCTATTTCTGCCACTTATAAAGTGATTAAGGGGACGTAACAGTCTTCGACGAAATTTAAAAGCAGTATTTACATCCAACTTCAATGTCCTATAAATTATTTAATTTTCAATATATATGCACATTTTTTGCACAGGATTTATTGTTGAATATTTGTTAATATAGTAATTGTGTAAAAATAAAAAATTGAATAATTTAATTTTATAAACATTTTTTGAACGATGAAATTTTTTAGATTTAAAAAATAGTCATTTGCCTTGGTACACTTTATAAAGAAAATAATCTATAAATATTTATTTAAAAAATACCAATGTTAAGTAAACATTTGGAATTAGTTTACTGACCTATTTTTTAAAGCAATAGTGCTTTTGAAATTTATTAAAAAAAATTATTCATTTTGTATGCACTAAAAATAACTTTTTCTTCGACATAAAATCCATAATAAAATATATATATACATATTTATAGTAAATATTTTAGGTCTACAATATAAAACTCACTTCTGTATAATATGTTACACAAAAATTAATATGAAATATAAAATAGATTTTTTTTAAAGTGTACCAAGGCAAATGACTATTTTTTCAATCTAAAAAAATTTCATCGTTCAAAAAATGTTTATAAAATTAAATTATTCAATTTTTTGATTATTTTTACACAATTACTATATTAACAAATATTCAACAATAAATCCTGTGCAAAAAATGTGCATATATATTGAAAATTAAATAATTTATAGGACATTGAAGTTGGATGTAAATACTGCTTTTAAATTTCGTCGAAGACTGTTAAGTCCCCTTAACACAGCCAAATACTTCTCGTAATTTTGAGCATCTAGAAGAATACGAGATCGAAATCTTCTAGTGTAAACCCCTCTCTCCGACCCCACCACACCAACGAGAGGACATTGAGGCCACGACAGATTTAATGTGCACCAGCCCCCATTAGGTACACACCGATATTTGGCCGACGGAGGCCCGAGCCCACAACCCTCCGGTTACGAGTTCAATACTCTACCGCAAGACTATCGGTGCCCCTTAAAATACTTGTTTATATTAGAAACGATTATTTACAGCCATATTTTCAAAGTAAGGAAAAAATATTTCGGAGCTCTTTCCAAGAGCTTAGCAAGTCGCGAGTCCTCTCATCGTGATCTTCGAATCCGTCTTCTTAAGTAGTCTGGTCAGCTCCGAATATATGCATGAAGGCCATTTGCATATCAGCTGGCTTCATGGCGTGCAGTGAACCACATTAACCTGCGTCATGCTGTGGTTTAACTGGTGAGCATTTGGCAACACAGACTTAAACAGTTCGTTATTATGAAACGTGTCGATTGAAAAGGCAGGAGAGATGAACTCGACGAAGCTGTTAGCTAGGTAGTGATTTGAGATGTTTTAACTTCTGCCAAATTTCTTCTAATTGCTACCTAGTAGTGTTCAGACAGGAAATGACTTTTGTAGAGGTAAGTGATGTGGCCTCTACACTCTCATATGATACACAAAGAGAGCGCCATCTACAATTCAAAGTTTCAACAACTCGGATGAGTTTGGAACGATTGAAGGCAAAACCCTTTTAATAAAACAGGGAACGTCAGTCTCCGTTCTTTTTCAGATGTCCTCATTGTGCACTTTGCGTTATTTACTGCTTTACTGTGATGTTATTAGCGAAAAACTTATAATACTTTAACGTCCGTATAACTATTACTCTTAAAAAGAGTTCGCGGGTATATGAAAGTTTTTAATTGCTATTACTTTTTTTATATTAAACTCTATTGTAATCTCTCAAACTATTATAATTAATTAAAATTACATAAATATCAAACACACTTTTATTACGGCGCTTTCTAAGCGCACTTTTCTTGTAAAAAATCTTTATTATTACTGTTTCAAATGTTCATTACTTATATTTTCAAGTGGTCCAATAAAAATGTGGGGCTCTGACCGGCCCTTGTTACAAAATGGCATGATTTTTTTCTTTTCTTGAGGTTCAACAAATTTAAATATGCTATTAAAACATGTGTTTGGCTTAAGACTAGCACTGTCTTCATTCCTAAAAAAAATTATTCCTAAAGTTTTATTAGCCAAACCGAAACTACAAACCACAACATATCAAGTCAGTTTGCAAGTTCTTTTTGGAGAAAATTGTTTTTGTTTAAGAGAATGACTCAAATTTGTCTTATATTGAGTTAATTGGCAAATATTAAAAAAAATTAGCGTCATTTTTTTTATCGAGAAATTGCATAAACATTACATTAAAACAAGATTTCAGGGATTTGTATAAATTTTTATAAATTTACTGTTTGATAGCTTTGATATCTTTGGTCTTAGATGTCAGATCATAAATAAATCTGTAGTGCTTGCCTGAGCGATAGGCTATTACTACGTCATCGCAAATAGTTCACTGTGGGGAAATAAGAAATAATTATCTGCAATGTGACCAAGTACAAGAGGGGGTGCACTTACCCCCCCCCCCCTCTCCCCTCTCCTCCCCTGGGCTTTTTGAAAAGTACAAAAATGTGAAATGTGTGATTAGCAATCTGGTCTCGCATGCCAAAGGTGGTCTATTAGAATCCCTGATTAGGGGTGGATGCAAGTTGTCGTTTGGAATCCACGTTAAGCTGTAAGGTTCCGGCTTGATTAGCCATCATTGTGCATTAAAATACAACCAGCCAAAAATGTGAAAGAAGGTTTACATCAAAAAACGGATCGTGTGATGTGTAGAATATATTATCAATTATTCATTTCAACAGAAAATTAATACATTACTATAAATAATTCACTAAGAAATTCAATTAATTTTTTTTTTTAAAGATTAAGGGTATATGTAAACACTTTAATTCCCTTCCAAACCCCTGCATATATTTCTGATGGCACCCATAAATGTGACCAAAGTTGTACTAAAATATACAACCATATAGATTTATTAAAAACTCGAAACATTTAGTCTTAGCACTATCTTATTATCCGGTAAATCAAAGCTAAACGTAAAAGGTTATTTAGCAACTGCTTTCGTATAAGTCATCTCTGTCATAGAATGACCCAATTTTTTACCAATGTGAAAATAGTACGCAGATATCAAAATTGAGTAGTGTCATTTCCTTGAAAAAGAATTTGCAAAATCATTAAAACGGAACTGATGTGTTATTTTCTTGAAAATAGCATAAATGTTAATATATATAAATATATATATATTATTTCCTATATCAGGACAAATGTTCTTCTTTCATACTATTTCGATTTGCATGTAAACCAGTTAAAATGGAAACTGAAAAAAGTATAGTTTCAATTTGCTGATTAAGAGGCTATATAAAGAGAACAAGGATAAGACTGTGTTTTTGGATGAAAAACTGCAATATTTTTACAATATAGTCACAAGAAGTGGCTGGCTGCGGGGGTAGCCGCCCACCTAGCTGCCACAATTGGAGCATACCTAGCAATAGTTAGATACACCTTACAACTGGCTTTCTCTGTAGTTTGAAATAGAATTACTGATAGAAAATTTGAAATAGAACTTCCCTAAACTTTCTAGGCAAATACGGTATTTAGATACAGAAGTTTTGCTCTGTGATACTACCTACGCTAAAACAATATTTATTTTTAACACGCTTTTATTAGTTTCACCTGTATGCTTATAACCGACTCTTTTGGGCTCGATTTTGCCCTAATTTGAGAGATCATTTTTTATTCAAACTTTGCACACTTGTCAAAGACCGATGACAATACAATAATTCAATAAGTTTGTCAATTTATCACAAGGATTAGCTCGTGTTGCCCTTGCGCCGTTAAATTTTAACCAACCCTCTCCGGAATCGAACCCTGGTGTGCCGTTAACCCAGCCAATCCCAGTAATCACAGAACCTATCATCGACAATCGATAAGGCAGACATTTGAAAGATTTGTCGGGGGAATGACGGTTATACAAAGCGTGTTTTTTTAGTCGCATTATCCTTACCAGGATCTTCAGGATTAGTGATTTTTCATATTCAGAGACACGGTAGTGTTTTGTGCTAAGTAATACGGCGTGTACTAAGGCATACACATGACTTAAATTTGAGACAATCATATGACTATTGACAAGAACAACTGGAGAGTTTTGTACAATTAACTAAAAAAATTTATAGTTTACAGAAAAAATAATTAATAGTTTAAAAAACACGCTTTTATAGAAAAGTGAACTAAAAAGTAGAAAATAATTTTAAATAAGTTTGAAATAAGAATAGAGTGATTAACAAGAAATATTTATTTTATCGTAAAAAAGCGTGAGGTGCTTGATGTCAATTGTTGTAAATATTTAATGACAGATATTGGTAAAAGTAGAGCCATTATGAAAATATCTTAAAAAGCACCCCACGCTTTTTTACGATAAAATAAATATTTCTTGTTAATCACTCTATTCTTATTTCAAACTTATTTAAAATTATTTTCTACTTTTTAGTTCACTTTTATATTAAAGCGTATTTTTTAGTTTTTTAAACTATTAATTATTTAAATAGTTAGGATTTTCAAACTAAATGTACTCGTGTATCCAAGGACTTTAAAAGTTGGAGTATCAAACATAATCGCTAAATACATCATTTGCCAGAAACTGTTTAGGAAAGTTTCTATTCAAATTTTCTAGCAGTTATTCTATTTCACACTACAGAGAAAGCCAATTGATGTAAGATCTACCGAACTTTAAAGTTTTGTACTTTTACATATCAATTGTTGCCACTCTTTTTAAATTACTAACTTGTGCTTCCAAAATTATTTGCATTGTGTTAGGTTTCTGTAATCCGGCAATAATTTATGATCTATATTTTGCAACCGAAATCTGTGAAATTGTTAAAGAGCGGAACTTGTTATGAACGTATATAATTTTCCGTGATTTAATAGGACTGTGGAGTTGAAAAACGTTCATCGTTACATCGTTCAGTTAACGTTTAATAAACCTATTCCTTGCAATCAGTGAAGAGAGTTTTTATCCATTGTTACAACATCAATATTTTTTTTAAAAAACGCAGCATACAAGCTTTTGGTTGGTACCAATAGTGGCCGCTAGGTGAGCGGCTGACCCCGGAGCCACTTTTGTACTTCGACTGTAATATTGTAAAAATATTGCAGGTTTTCATCCACTTATCCCTTACCCCCTTCATATACTATAGATATAATGTAATAATTATTTATAAGCACATTACAAGGATTTATAAAAACATTTATAATGATATGTAAAAAAAAGTAATTGTAAAGATATATAAGAAGAATACTTGTAATAATATAGTACTTAGAGTAAACCAGGTGAATGTACATGTCTCATCCTGTGCGAGCATATGAATTAACAAGGAGGTGGCATGTCGGATTATTGGGAGTTTAGCATCTAAAATATAATTGAAATAATGCTTTATTGACCTTCTAATGCATAATGTAGCATATATACTACACAACTTTTCGAGGAGAGAGAAATCGTACGATAAAAAAAAACTTCGTTATCACACAATGGTGCATATATACTACACAACGGTTTTCATTAATTACCTTCAATTACCCATACGTAATACATATGGTGAAAGGATGAGGGAATGAAAACATACGATTCAGTTAAAAAAAAAAAAAATTTGCATTATATACGTTTTGGAACATCCTGATCTCAAAAAAGTGGTCTAGAAAAAATGTGTGTCTGTGTGTGGTCAGCATGACACCCGAGAAAACTGACCTACGATGTTCAAATTTGGTGAGCAAATTGGTGATGGCCCAAGGACCTACTATTAAGGTTTTCGTCAAAATCGCGCATGCGCATAAGGTAGCTGCCATTGAAAAAATCATGCTTTTCAATTATTGCTAAAAAATGGCTCTAACGATTTTTAAAAAAATCCCTGTACTAATGCCTTCTTAAGGTGTTCTACACATCCCCACCTCCGAGATTCCCGTAAAAATGCTTTAATGGCATAAACAGTTGAAAAACGAATGCTTTCAACACAGAATCCTCTTTGATTGAACATAGCTCATCAACGATCATTTTTCTCGTCTCCTCAGTTTCACTTATAACACAGGATAATATAGGAGTTTTCGAAAAGTATTTCGCTAAAAAAAACATTTTGGCAAAGTTTTTTTTTTTTTTTTTTTTTTCTAGACCCATATAAGAAGTATCGCTAAATTGGCCATTTTTTTCTAACTAAATGATAAAAATGTAAAAACGATAAATGACATAAACCCACATCAGTAATATAGTGTAATTGAAAGTTGTACACCCCTAGTTTTTTGTTTTTTTAATTACATAGGCTCTTACGATTTTTTTTTTTTTTTTTTTTTTTTTTTTTTTTTTTTTTTAATATTAAAGGACATAAAAAAAGGGGGGAAATTATTCCATTAAAAAGAAAAAAATCATGTACTAGAATGTTAAAACATCGATATATTATATTTTATGTCACTCATGTTCATGCAGTGAATATAATTATCGGATTTACTGGCCATAACCTAAAGAAAAAGAACTCTTTTAAATTCCTCATTCATTCTCATCTCCCTCAGGATCCATATCTAAATTAAGATACGTACATTGCCTAAAGAAAACGCATTTTAACTATTGATTTTTATACCAACAGATGAAGGCCTCAAACGTTATTGTCTTCCTCACCCTGGTATGCCTCCTGGTGTTTGCCATCTCCACAGTGGAAGCGAGGCGTAGATCACTGGTCAAGAGAGCAGACGACTACAGCGTGCAGACAGCGCTCAAGAATGTTATACACTCTGTAATTGATATGATCGTAGATGCAATGAAAAACGGATTAGAAGGTGGCATCGCCTACTTCATTTCGTTCTTCGGATAGTCAGAAGAATCTTGACAAACTTAGAGAAGTTTCAAGTAAATAATGTCAATGGATTTACTGTGCAGGTGTTCAAAGTCTTACTCTGTACTATTCTGTAATGTGATCTTATAAAAGCTGTTATAACATTTTGTCTTTTGTTTTGCTGTACCAGTACACTCTCGCCGAGACAAGACGAGCCGGTGCGAAACAGAGGTCGGCGATATATCGATATTTTTAATCGATAGTAAAAATATCAATACAAGTCACCGATATATCGATATTTTCAAACATTTTTAGTTTTTTGATGATTGTTTTGTAGTTCCATGTGTTTTTTCGATTTTCTTTATTCCCTTTTCAAAAACGTCAAAACTAAAGTTTGGACTTGGCTGAGAGACAGTTAAAATGACACCCTAACCAAAAAGAAAACATAATGTAATGGAGAGATAAGATCATTTATTAGTAGTCATTAACACAGCGCCGTTTCTGTTACCAACGTGTGCCTGGAATTTGCATCTAATTTTCAATATTAAAAACATCTCTATCAGCAAAATATGCTGTGAACTACTTTTAAAAATGTTTTCTTTAAAAATAAATGTGAATTTATGCAGTGACATTCAAATGTATTTTATTTATTCTGATTGATAATTTAATTTATTTATTAAAACAATTTTGGCATGAATTCATGAAAAGTAGAAATTTGACCCGAAAAACTTCGTTTCTGGCAAAATTGAAAATTAAATTTAAAAAAATCATGTATCGATATTTTATCGATATTTTTTTCTATGCAACGATATAGTATCGATATTTATTTTAATCGATATTTCCGATATCTATTGCGAGAGGGAGAGTCTACTTGGTGCGCACGGCTTTTTCCGCCCTAGAGTGTACTGGTATCATTAAACTAGTCACTTCCCAACTCAAACTTACGAATGACTTTTTGCAACGTATACATGTCAGTTGCCATTGACACACATAGTAAATGTAAATATTTTGATTGGCTCTAAAATGGATATAGCATTAACAACTCTGCCAGTGCTTCAATTGTAACACTCATGAATGTTAAGTCAATTGATGTAAATGTTGACTATTGCAAACTGGCTCCAATTTGAAAACAAAGTATTTTGTCTTTAAATTGATCCTTTACTCAAACAATTTGCCCTCGAAGCTTATATGTGTATACATGGGTATAAATACATAGACATAAATAATATCAACCTGAATCTCGATTTCAGCTCAAACTGAAATCAAGAGTCAGTTTCAGTTCCTGAAATTCAGTTTAACCCGGAAGATATACAATATTTTTAAGGGGACATGGGACACTGAAATCACCAAAAATGACGTTTTTTGTTTTCATTCTATAAAAATTGCTTATGCCACTAGCTTTAATTTCGCGTTTGAATTTTTGAAATCCGATGATTTTAAGTGGTAAAATCTTTATTTTAACTAACTATTTTAACGC